>JAVJIF010017845.1:0-76639 GCA_038442645.1 Agave tequilana
TCAAAACTCGACGAGATTTGGTGTCAGCCGGTATTATCAGGATTTTTAATATAAAAATGACACTGAATTTCTAAAAATTGATTTCATATTGCTTCTCAGAGGGATGTTTTCTACCTCTGAGAATTCTTGGAAATTTTTTAGAATTTTTCGAATTTAACACTATTATAATAAAATTTTTAATAAAAGGTTTCCAGCTCTTTTTCCCATCACCTGGGCTTACCACGTGGTACATACCCACCCACAAAATATCTAACCAATAAATCTCTCTCTCTCTCTCTCTCTCTCTCTCTCTCTCTCTCTCTCTCTCTCTCTTTCCCCTCCCTCTCCCTCTTATTCTCATTCTCTTACTCTCTCCTCTATTTCCCTCTCTCTTTCTTATACCTGGGAACGCCACCACCACCGCGCTTGGTTAGCACTGCCTGACGCCAGTGACCACCCCGGCGACGGCGACCATCTCCTCATGCCGATCCACCTTTCTCTCTTTCTTTCTCTCTCTTTCTCTTTCTCTTTTCTCCCTCTCCCTCTTTCCCAGATCCGTCGCTCCCTTGGGCCAGCGCCGTCGCCGCCACAGCGCTACCCCTCCGGTGACTGCCCCGGTGAAAATCACCTAGAGGGGGGGGGGTGAATAGGTGATTATGCTAATCAATGCACAAATAAAAATTATGATGCAACAATCTCCCAAAACAAGACTAGAAGCCGGATTTCCCCGTGAAGGGCTCTGAACTCCTTCCTCGTGATTCCTCTGGATATGAGTTGGAGGTGCACAATGCAATCTTGTTGTATGGGACTATGATTGACAAGATGAATGAAAACAAGTGAATATTGCAATGAAAATAGAGAGCAAGTAATAAGAGCAATAAAAGTAAAGCAAGAAGTAAGAGCAAGTAAACCAAACGCAAACACCGAGAATTTTTCCGAGGTTCGAGCACCCAGCTCTACGTCTCCGCCTTCCCCAGAAGGATTTCTAACCACTATAACTTCACAAAGATGTTACAAATACACCGGAGTACCCAACTCCACAATCTCAAGTACAAGTACTCTCTTGGTGATCAAAAGACCACAAACTCTCTTTGAAAATGTCTCTTCCCTACAAAAATCCTTGTAGAATGATGAGAGGATTGAAGCTCTTGTGTGTAAGTGGAAAAGAAAAAGAAATCAGAGAGTCTTTGGAAAAACACTTCAGAAAATGAGAGAAATATTCAGCATAAAAATCAAGAAACAAAGCTCTTTTGAATGTCTTAAACTTTTGAAACTTTTGCAAATTTTTCTTGTTATCAACCTCTCCCTAAACACCCCTATTTATAATAGAGGGCTAGGGTTAAGAGATAAAACTCACTTAAGGCTAATTAGGAAGTATTAGGATCAGTAAATATCATTTAAACCCTTTTTAGAAAGAAAAAGACAAAAAATAAAACAGCTCAGAAAACTAGCCGTTACTGTTCAAACGGCTCTCTCGGTCGACGGTCGGTCGACCGAAGTACAAAAAAATAGACCGTTGCCGGCTCTCGGTCGACCGCTCGGTCGACCGAAAAATACAGAGAGCAAACGACTTACAGTCAGGCAGGTTTCGGTCGACCGCTCGGTCGACCGTGTGAAACGTGCACACGGATACGCACCTGCTGCCAGAACCTCGGTCGACTGGGACGGTCGACCGACTTGACCTGACACAGGGTCGGTCGGCCGGTCGGTCGACCGGCTCAGGTCAAAAGTCAAAACTGAAACAGAATTGAAGGGGATTTGAAATCTAACAAAATAGTTTTGATTTGAAACAGGTATAATACCCAAATTGAGTTTATAAACAAGAGGTTTTAAATTAAAATAATTTTTACATATTTATAGGAAATATTCTTGGAATGATATGTGCGCAAAAATGTGTGTGAAAGAGCTTCAAACCTATTCACTATTCTTTAACAAAACTATAAACTAAAAACAAATCTAATTAAGTCTCTTGAGCAATCTTGAAGTCTTGAGCCATGCAAAGCCTAGCTAGAGCCTTCTCTTCTATGTTCCTTCCTTGATGTGCCATTTGCCTTATATGCTCCATGAACCTAGAATTTCTTGCAAAAGCTAAGCAATAGCCTCCAAACATGGTACTAACCTGAAACTTATCTTGAACAAACTTATTAGTACCAAATAGCTCTTATTTGTTTTGTTATCATCAAAACTCTAAACAAATGGAGAGTGTAACCTTTTCGGCCAACACCCGGCTCCAGCAACCCCCCGAGCTTAATCTCCTTCTCCCTTTCTCTCTCTTTCCTTCTCTCTTCTCTCTTCTTTCCCTGTCTTTTCTTTTTCCTCCTCCTTCCTTTCTCTGATTTGTGCCTCCCCCGGCCAGATCCGCCACTGTCCGCCCCTGGCGCCGACGATGGCCATCTCCCCTCATCCCTTGATCTCTCTTTCCCATGGTGCCTCTCTTTTCTCTCCTAGTCTTCTCTCTCTTCCTCTCTCTGGCCTATGGCCACGACGACCCGCCGTCGCGCCGTGGCTTGGCCGGCGACAGCCGGCCAGCTTCGTCTCTCCCCCTAAATCTCTCTCTCTTCCCCTAGATCCCTCTCTCATTTAGTCATCTCTTTCTTTTCTCTCTGTCACCTCCCTTTCTCTCTCCTTCCTCACCCTCACTCTCTCTGTTGTGGACCGCCGACGACCAGAACCGCCGTCGGCTACCACTGGCCGGCCAGGGCGGCTAGCCCCTCTCTTCTATTCCCCCTTTCTCTCAGTCACTCTCTTTTCTTTCTTTCTTTAAATACTCTCTCCCTCTCTACAGAATACTCTCTCCTGGTGATGGTAGGTGGAGGCCGTGCGCGTGTATTTGGAGTTTTGGATCTTACGCTATTTTTTCAAGGATATTTAGGCAAGTGTTCTCGCCTTATTTTGTGTTCTTCGCTTCGACGGGTCGATATGCATTTTATTTTATATTTGAAATTGCTTGTATTTTGTATTGGATTATGTACCGCTATTTGTATATGGTCAAGTGCTTAGGATTGTATGTAGTAGACCTGTGGTGAATACTTGTATTAGTGTAGCTTAAATACATGTACATATACACTACTTGTGTGTGTTTTATTTCTATTTTATTACCATGCGTGGCCCACCTTTTATGCCCATTTAGCATCCGGGCTTTTCTGCAGCTTTCAGACTTTAACCCTTCGGGTTTTCTAGCTTCGTCGGGAGCCTAGCTAAGCCACGTGACTATGTAATTAGCCTATTAGACACTGTTTCCATAGATTTGTAACATGGAAAAACTTACAAGTAGTCAAAGAGAATTACAGGTAATTAATTAAAAGAATAAAATTACAAGAGCTCTCCTCTCAAAGTTTTTAGGGAAGTATGCCCGTGGAAGTCTGTCAGCGCGCGATCACTTTGTTTCGTTGACGATACGAGTGGTTGAGTCTTCGATCTTCTGCTTAGGGATTTCCTTCTCGTCTGGTTTAGGAAATCCTTTGTGGGAGGAAAATCTTTAGGGTATTAGCACCCTGAAAGAGAGAAGCAAGGTTCTCTTAAAGAGCTCGGAAGCTAGGAATTTTTCTCCAGTCGGCAGCCTGCAGGCCTTAGCCTGCCTAGCAATGGGCTATTTATAGGCATTATGTGTGTGTAACAACCCCTCATAAAAATCAGCAGATTGATTTAGTCAATCTAATTTAGCTTCGCTCCTGGAGTCAGGATAGCTTTGTGGCGAAGCTAATCATAGCTAGAGACCCCCGCACGGAGTCACTTAGCCAGCCGGCTTAAGATTTGTTGCAACAATCCATTGATTCTCTCCACTAATTAGAGATTTGCCTTGATCCTCTCCAACTGATTGAGGAGTGATTGGATCAAGGCAAATAGCTGCTAAACATGTGATAATGATCACATCAATCTCGTGCTGAGATTTAAATGGTCACAAATGATCATATAAGCTCACGGCAGAGCTAGCTCGCGGCGAAGCTAAGGAAAGAGCTTCATGCGAAGCTGAGCTCATAGAGGAGCTAGTAAGCTATCTGCAAAGCTTGCAATGAAGCTTAGCAATGAGCTCTTAGCGAAGCTAGAAGACAGCTCTCAACTGAGCTTTAAAGAGCCTCAGGCGAAGTTAGAAAATATAGCTTGCAGCGAAGCTGGTTGTTTAGCTTCCTGGGTTTTCCTCAAAGAACAACAATTGACTCACTGTCTGCTTCACTAGATCAGTGGAGTCCAAATCACTATTTTGTCTATCAGAGACGGGCATGTCTTCAGCCTATCTGTGACTTGTCTTTGAAGTGTCAATAAGTTAGACATCGTTCGGACCGATTGAAGTGTTGCCTGAGAGTTCATCTTTTTAGAGTGTCAACAAAACCTCCTTCAAAGTTTTCATGAGTCTATTGTGGATTAATGCAGATTCTGAAATATTTGAATTTGAAGCTTGAGACCCAAATTGCTTAGGTCAAGCAAGCCCATTGGGTGCAACCGTGCACTGAATTAGGTAATCAGGAAGGTTTTAACCTAGGAATTCCTAAAAAATGAGCCTTCAGCAGAGCTGGAAGATGAGCTCTCAGCGGAGCTAGAATAAGCTTCAGACGAAGCTAAAAGATGAGCTCTCAGCGGAGTTAGAATAAAACTTCAAGCGAAGCTAAGAATGAGCTCTTAGCGGAGCTATGAGTAAGCTTCATGTGATACAGAAGCAAGTCTGTAGCGAGGCAATAGAGATAAGCTTTGGGCGGAGCTACCAGGTAAGCTCTCAGTGGAGCTGAAGTGAACTTCCAGTGAAGTTCTATGATGAGCCCACAGTGGAGCTGGAATGAACTTTCAGCGAAGTTCAATGATGAGCTTACAGCGGAGTTGAAACCAAGCTTGATGCAAAGTTGAATTTCGCGTCTGAGCGAAATTAATTTACTTTTCTACCTTAGGTTCTCGAACCTCCAACTGTCATTTCAATTTAATTTTAAAACGACAACTTACACTCTTTTGAGGAGGCGAATCTAGGCTTTTCGTTGTCTATAAAAGCCCAAGGGCTACAGAAGAAGTCATCTTCTTCTTCAACCTTCGCTGAGCTACAGGGATTTGAATTAACCCTCTTCACTTCAAGATTTCTGAGAACTTTTCACCTTCTCTAATGGCACCAAAGCAGGACCCAAGAAAGGAGGTCGTTACCTCCACAACAGTGGTGCCGCTACCTCCGCCCGTCGAATGGCCGATCGCTGGTAGTGGTTCGCCCATTTCAAAGATTTTTCATCTCTTCTTGCAGCCCTTTTGGCTTTATTTGCACTGGATTTTTGAGATTTCATCATACTTTAATGATCTCAGGGAGTTGATCTCCCTCAATTCTGGTCTTTTCATTTTTTTAGAAAATTTATTTCCTTTTAATTTTGAAGATTAAAATCATGAACCACATGGTTTTTTTTCTTTAAGCTTCTGAGCGAAGCTAGCCCTTAGGGGCTTTCTGCATCTTCTTTGACCGACGCTTGGGCTTCGAAGCGGAGTTAGTTCCTTTGCATTTCTTCACGGTGAACTGCCTTTTTCGCTTTTGAGCGAAACCAGCCCTTAGGCTTCGCATTCTGTCAAGCGACAGAATACGAAGGTGAGCTTCGTAGTGGAGCTACGTGGCCCCTTCAACTTCCATGTGAAGTTACATGATAAGCCCACAACGGGGCTAAACTAAGGCTTTATGCGAAGTTGTTCAAACTTCTTTAGAAAAAAGCCGGCTCTCCTTTTGAGGCAGTGAAAATGAGACAAAAGCTGCCTATAAAAGCCCATCAGTTGAGTACTTGAAGAGTTGTTCTCTAATATTCTTGGAGAGTTCTTTCTGAAGAGCTCTTAGAGAGAAAAGTCTCTTCCTCCCCATATCTTCTTCCAGTGGACTGTGACTCCATGGCGCGCAAGCGGCGCCGGTGGTTGTTGATTGAGATTTACCTGCACACAAAAATAAAGAAGTTCAGATTGAGAAGTAGATGTGCAAGGTGCTCAATTCTAATCCGCGGTAGCAGTGGCTATGCGGGTCGTGATCCTCAGGGAGGGACTAGCGATAGAAGCGTTTGTAAGTTATCTCTAAAAATTATTTTATGTGTGTTAACAAAAAGAATAGTTAAAGTTAAGTTAGGAAGAAGGCGGTAGATTATGAAGATGGAGGATTAGAGGTGGTATTTATAATGAGATGAGAAAGAAAGAATTGGGAGATGGTGATTTAATCTACAAAAATAAAATAAAATAAAATAAAAGAAATAAACACTAACCTTAGTTTGGTTGAAGAAAAACGTGAAATCCTAACACTTTCTACCTTGCTTTGGAGGCGTTGAACGCATAAACCATAGGATCGATCTCAGTCCCCTGTTCGCATTATATCATCAAGCTTGGGCAAGTATGAAGTGATACGTACTTTGAGGAGGAGAACATCACCATGAAATATCGTTGGCACCCACCAAGATTCGTTATACTTGTGCTTTGAAAATCACTTGCATGCTCATATTAAACCAACAGAGATAAAAATAGAAAAAGAGAAGAAAACAAAAAGGAAAATAAAGCAATGACATAAAAAGAAAAGTTACCTTTATTACTGATACAATGGAAGAGAAGAGAAGCATACATCGGTGTCACTCTCAACATAGCCCTCTCCCTCACTTACATAAAAATTAAAAAAAGAAAAGAAAACCTAAACTACAAGAAAGAAGAAAGCCTAAAACCCTAGATTTGGCCCTCTGGCTCTGGACGCACTTCTCGGTTGCACTGCAGGGGGTATTTATAGGAGCAGAAGGAGGTAGAGTCCCAACACAACTCTCCCACGAAAACGGGTCCCCAGATAACACTGGATTGCCGCGGAAACGCGGCTTGGGCCGCGTTTCCACGGCATGTAGTGTCGGCTGGCCACGCGCTTTGGCGCGTGGCTTCTCCTGGTCCGTCCATCTGAGATTTTGCTTCTGGAAGCTGCATCTTGACTCTTTATCTTGGGATTTCGAGATAACTTGGGAAGCAAGTTACCCTATATCTCAAATCTTCCATATCTTTTAAACAAAATTTGCTATCCTTCTTTGGCTTTATCCTCATCTGCAAGTGTTTAGGGTTGAATAGAAATCTATCCTTCCCTCTTCTTTGGTATTTGCAACTTTTGCCCTTGTGATTTGCAATTTTGGCAATTGATATTTGCAACTTTTACATTGGGCTTGAATATGGGCTTTTGGGCTTCTTTTAAGCTTTATTTCTTTATTTTAATATTTCGAGGCCTGCACACAATAAATCATAAAATATTAGTAAATGTGCAGAATTATAGGAATAAATATGAAAATGTGATGGTAAATATAAATGATAAAAATGCACTTTTCACTACCAATCACACCCCACACTTATCTTTTTGCTCGTCCTCGAGTAAAAATCAAAGAGAAAAAGAAAAGAAAATTAATCTAACCTAACTCACTTTCGTAGGAGTCACGGTTGCACTTAGCATGTGCAACAAGCCGTTAAACCCCTAGGTTACCCTAGAGGACGAGTGTTGTCTCGTGAGGGTTTTCAGCGGATTACACCCACAAAATCCATAAAAAGGAAATATTTGAAATACTTTGAAAAGACTAAGTAATCTATAAGTTTTTAGGATCCTCATTTTTATTCATTCTTAAACTTAGTCTTAATAAAGTCAATTGTTATTCATTTTAGGTAAGGATCAAAATTGAATTTCTAATATAGTCTTTTTCGTTACCAAAAATCATATGCATCCTTATGAATTTATACTAGGAATTCCTTAACTTGGACTCTCATGCCCCTTTATTATTATTTTATTATATATACTTTTTTTTTGATATGTATAACTCATCTAATTTTCTTTCGTGTAAGTATCAAGGCTTCTTGAGGCCCTCATACCTAACTAATTGACTATTAGATGTGTTAGTACATATATAAGTAATTTTTTCTTAATTTCCTTAGGCTTTCTAATCCACCCATGTAACGAACTTAAAGTCGATGACTCCCAAACCGGTTGACTTTAGGGCACCAGGTCAGAAAACACCCCGCGGACTCAAATTCGAGTGAACTAGGCCCAAAACTAAGGACTTTATTTTATTTACTCACCTTTAGGCATGAATACTTATGCTTCTTGAGGCATATGTATCCAGCTTAATTAGTGATTTTTTTTATATTTTTGTTTTTTATTTATATATGAGGCACAAAGGTCTTCGTCTTAGAATCCTAGATATGCATTAGGTATGCAAATTTCATTAAGGTAAAAATCAAGACTAATTAATTATGCAATTTCTCCTCCTATACCTAAAATTAAACAATTTATTTAATTTGACCAAGTTTTTAGAAATCCTAATCATGATTTTCCTAATCCTTAAAACTAACTTAGATTTCTTTCAAAAGATAAGTCAAAATATTGTCCTTTTATAATAATAATTTTTTTTAGAATTTTTTATTAGCAAATTTTTGTTAGTTTCTAACTACGTTAGTATGTTAGTAAGGCCCACCCCCACACTTATCTCATGCATTGTTCTCAATGTATGAATGTATGCATGTATACATGAAAAAGAAGAAGGGAAGGCAGAATTTACCTCAAGGTGGTGGTTCCGGTGGTGGTCTAATTGGTCCACGAAATGCGGCCCAAACAAGATAACGTGGTAGTTCACGGGACCTATCTTTATTAACCTCTTTTTTATTTACATATTTACAGTCCCCAGAATGAATAGGATCATGGAAGATCCTCTCGTGAAACTTACTCCCTTTACATGACCAGTCCTGGAAAATCATCACAGAGTCATGGTCTATACCTATGTCAATCAAAAGAATGTGACTTGATAGAATGGTTGACTTGGACTCAAGAATGATCGGTTCAGGAACTAACACCGACTCAGGAAAGAAACTCAAATCAAGTAAGGGTTCAGGAGTCGGGCTAGGTTCAAGAATTGGGTCCAAGTCAAGAAATTGAAACTCAAGTCCATAATCATTTTCTCACAATTGAATGTGACTCAATGTTGGTGATTCAAGTTCAGGAATGATAGGTGTGGGAATCAAAACTGACTCTAAAATATTACCTAAGTCGGGTAACAAAATAGGAGTCAATAATGATTCGGGAATTTGAACTGATCATAGATTTGGGAATATAGGTCACATATCTCATTAGTTTCAATCTCATAAAAATTAGAACTTGCCAATTTGTCAAGGGGACTTTCAAAAGTATGAAATTGGTCAAGTTCACTATGATGATCTTCAAAAATGGGTGATTCAATTTCATGATCTATGGGCACAGGAATAAATGTTGGCTCAGAAAGTTGGCCCAAATTGGGTAAAGGATACTGGAGTCAACATAGATTCGAAGATGGAAACTGAATCGCAAAGTTGGGGATCGGGTTCACATTCACAATCTAATTTAATCTCATTAAAAACTAGCCAATTTGTCCAAGGATTGAGATTGGTCCAGTTCATATTGATGTGATGAAATTGAATTTTGATCAAGGTCTTCTAGATAGGATGATTCTTGGTTCCTATCAACTTGGTTGGTAAGTTCAAGAATGTTTGAAAGTTTAGAAATTTGATCATTCATTATCTCTTGCAACCGATCCACTTTTTCTTCTAACCCATTGAATGGATCATTGGAGGATTGAAACATTGGTGATGTGGGAAAAGACGTGTACGAAGATAATGGTTGAACAGGTGGTTGACCATATGGCTCAGGGGTGTTGAATCCCCATTGACTCTGTGAAGAGTAGTGATGATTATTCCAATCTTGTTCATAGTATGGGGCTGGGGCATGTAATGATTCAGATAAGACCAATCTGGCACACTAGGTTGGTCAAAGTTATGATATGCCGGGTTGGTAATATCCGAATAAGAGGTTGGTGTGTAATATGGATTCTCATTAAAGTTGAAAAAATTGTTGTTATAGGCCATATCACACAAACACAAACAAGGAAAAAGAAAACAAACAAATAAGCAAACAAAAAAGAAAAATTTCTAACCTAAGTTAGGGTAGACCTATGACCTAGACGACTCCTAACTGGTTAGACTGTCCACGGGAGGTAGGGTGCAGACTTTGACCACAAGTTAATCAGCCAGGTCAGGGCAAGAGTGGTGGGAGGTTTTCCGTCAAAGACGTTCCTTAATTAAATAACCACCAATCTTCGGGCTTTCGGCCCTCAATCCCCTTCCTAGACACTGATTTGGCAAGAGTCAACTTCCAGCACCGTTCCCCCTTAGGATAATCTCCTAATTGAGTCCGAGATATCCCTAGGGTCAACGTCTACTAATTTTAAGTTAGGCTTGGGTTAGTGAGTGCTTGGGATATGATTTTGGGTTAAGGAAGGGTGATGAAATCCCCACCTTATCTTGTTAATGGGTTATGCCCTTAAGATATTTTTGTGCAAGTGTACAAGATATGTAAATAAGATTCACTCAAAGCATGAAAATCAACCAAGAGATGAGTCCTATTCTACATGCAATGCGTACGTACCTTGCTCCAGCACTTTTCAACAGTAAAAATAAAGGAATTGAAAAGACACATGCCTAATATGCAAACGTCTAATCAATTTTTATCTTTAACAACAAGTATTTACTGTTAATTAATTAGCAGTAAGCAGGGTTATCACAGAACAAAGTTTAACAGAGCAGTAGACAGATATTGCAATTTGCAGCAACCTGCAAAAAGATGGATTAGTAGGGAACTACTCAGGCCGCGGTTTCGTGGCAATTGCCGCGTTTCCGCAGCTCTGAAGTAGGCTCTTGTGTTCTGCCTTCGAGGACAGAGGCACAGAGTTGCTATATGTCCACTTCTGCTGTCAGTTTCCCTGTTCTCCAAACCTGCAAACAGAAAGAATAAAAGAATTAGTTAATTTTTTTATTTAGAGAAAAACTTACCATCCCTCCCCGGCAACGGCACCAAATTTGTTGATTGAGATTTACCTGCACACAAAAATAAAGAAGTTCAGATTGAGAAGTAGATGTGCAAGGTGCTCAATTCTAATCCGCGGTAGCAGTGGCTATGCGGGTCGTGATCCTCAGGGAGGGACTAGCGATAGAAGCGTTTGTAAGTTATCTCTAAAAATTATTTATGTGTGTTAACAAAAAGAATAGTTAAAGTTAAGTTAGGAAGAAGGCGGTAGATTATGAAGATGGAGGATTAGAGGTGGTATTTATAATGAGATGAGAAAGAAAGAATTGGGAGATGGTGATTTAATCTACAAAAATAAAAGAAAAGAAAAGAAAAGAAATAAACACTAACCTTAGTTTGGTGAAGAAAAACGTGAAATCCTAACACTTTCTACCTTGCTTTGGAGGCGTTGAACGCATAAACCATAGGATCGATCTCAGTCCCCTGTTCGCATTATATCATCAAGCTTGGCAAGTATGAAGTGATACGTACCTTGAGGAGGAGAACATCACCATGAAATATCGTTGGCACCACCAAATTCGTTATACTTGTGCTTTGGAAATCACTTGCATGCTCATCATAAACCAACAGATATAAAAAAAGAAAAAGAGAAGAAAACAAAAAGGAAAATAAAGCAATGACATAAAAAGAAAAGTTACCTTTATTACTTGATACAATGGAAGAGAAGAGAAGCATACATCGGTGTCACTCTCAACATAGTCCTCTCCCTCACTTACATAAAAATTAAAAAAAGAAAAGAAAACCTAAATTACAAGAAAGAAGAAAGCCTAAAACCCTAGATTTGGCCCTCTGGCTCTAGACGCACTTCTCGGTTGCACTGCAGGGGGTATTTATAGGAGCAGAAGGAGGTAGAGTCCCAACACAACTCTCCCACGAAAACGGGTCCCCAGATAACACTGGATTGCCGCGGAAACGCGGCTTGGGCCGCGTTTCCGCGGCCATGCAGTGTCGGCTGGCCACGTGCTTTGGCGCGTGGCTTCTCCTGGTCCGTCCATCTGGGATTTTGCTTCTGGAAGCTGTATCTTGACTCTTCATCTTGGGATTTCGAGATAACTTGGGAAGCAAGTTACCCTAAATCTCAAATCTTCCCATATCTTTTAAACGAAATTTGCTATCCTTCTTTGGCTTTTATCCTCATCCTGCAAGTGTTTAGGGTTGAATAGAAATCTATCCTTCCCTCTTCTTTGGTATTTGCAACTTTTGCCCTTGTGATTTGCAATTTTGGCAATTGATATTTGCAACTTTTACATTGGGCTTGAATATGGGCTTTTGGGCTTCTTTTAAGCTTTATTTCTTTATTTTAATATTTCGAGGCCTGCACACAATAAATCATAAAATATTAGTAAATGTGCAGAATTATAGGAATAAATATGAAAATGTGATGGTAAATATAATGATAAAAATGCACTTTTCACTACCAATCAGTGGTGCTTAGACAACGAGGTTGTCACCTCCACGGTGATGGAAGCTATGCCCTCGTCTATTGATCGGCCATGATCGGTAGGATTTTCACCCTTAAAGATTTTTAATCTCTTTCTTCAAGCCAATTTTGGCTAATCTCGCCATTAACTTAGTTGAGATCAACCCGAAAGTGGTGATCTTAGGGAATCCAACTCCTTTGGCTTTAGCCTTATCCATTCTTAGGGACTTGATTTTTCCTTTAATGCTGCTTGATGGCGTTGAAATTTGAGAAGTTTCCATGCAAGCTTTCGGGCGAAGCTAGCCCTTAGGTTTTTCTACATTCCATCAATTGCAGAATGCGAAGGTAGCCCTTGGGGCTTTCTGCGTTGTTAATCTTTAAAGTGAAGCTTTAATTGAGGACTTTCGGTGATAATGTTTGAATTCTCAAGGCACAAGTACATTTTAAGCTCCCAAGTGAAAGCTAGCCCTTTGGGGCTTTTAGCACTTTGCCTTTATGCAGTGCGAAGCTTAACTTCAGAGTGAAGTTAGCTTCTTTTGAGGAGCGAGTTTAGCTTCTCTTGAGGAGCGAAACTGAATCTGGTTTAATTTCGTTGAGGGAGCGAAGCTATGAATTAGCACCTTCCTTTTACCTGAGGCTAACAAGTTTACGTTTTCTTTGTCTTGCAGTGTGTTATGCTCCCGATCCGTTGAACAATCTCTTCGACTCGGCGATGAGGGTGGACGAAAGTATGCATTTCTATTTTCAAGTCCAGGCTTTACTTATCAGTAGGAAGAGCATACTGAAGCAGAAAGCACTAGTTCCACGAGGAGACCAACGTACATTTTGCAGCATCATTTCTACGATCATGTTCAGGGACGACGACAGGATCATGTTCAGAAATCCAAATCTTGTATTTAGAATTGCCACACTAGGCATCAGCCGACAATAGCTTATACGAGATAGCCCACGTAATTGCAGACTTGTGCTATTGAGCTCAATGTACATGAAAAACTGCGCCATTGCTTCCACCAATATCGCGCCTTTGTTGAGTCTCTGAACAAGACACTTGAAGGCCATAGGAAAGGGGATATCACTAGTAAGGTCTCGGATCATCTCTTCACCAATCTTGTTCAAAGAAGTGACAGAGATGAAGAACCCATGCTCATTGGATGACTTTCTGGTGGTAAAATCTTCCATTAAGTGAAGGATTACGGCCTTGTGCAGGGGGAGGCCTTTCATGTCCAATTGGTCTGATGGAATAAGAATATCCCACTGCATTTCAATCTCGAGACATTGTTCAAAAAAGAGAGGAAGTAAATCTACTGTTCTAGACATAGAGCAATGAGTCGCACACTTTTTAAAGTAAAGACTAAATTGTATGAGAAATAATCTTGGTGTAGCACCCTTGTATCTTCTTGTACTTATCATCAATCAATAAAATTTACTTTTTGATCCATGACCTGTCTGGTGTCCTTTTTTCTTCTTTCTCTTTGCTCTTTGCTCTTTACCTTTTTAAGTTTCCCATATGAGAAAAACTTTAACCTGTTTGCTTTTAAGTTCTTCATATGAGAAAAACTTTAACATGTAAGTTCTTTAGAAAGAACTTTAAAGAAAGGTGAATTTTCATCAAGTAAAATTCCCGAAGGAAATAAACTAAAACCAAGACCAATCTTGAATATGATAGAATTAGTCTAGGAAAAAGAGTCCACTGGGGATAAAAGAAGACCAGGTCTAATAATTCGTCTGTTCAGAGGTGACTGACTGAATATGATAGATTAGGAATTATCAGACCCAAAATTTTGTCGTTCAGAGGTGATAAACTGGATATAATGACAAAGAAAAGTAAGATTGGATATTCGTCAGTTCAGAGGTGATGGACTAGACATGACAGACTGAGAATACCAAAGTCAGAGTATTTTGTTATTCAAAGGTGATGGACTAGACATGACAACAAAGAAAAGTCCACAAGGGACTGAAGGATGTAATCCGAACATCGATCGGTTCAGAGGTAATGGACTGGACACGGCCGATTGAGAAACACCTAAATTTAGAATTTTACAGTTCAGAGGTGATAAACTGGACATGACAGACTGAAAAGAAAGATGAGACTTGGCTATCTGTCAGTTCAGAGGTGATAAACTGAACATAACCAATTGAGAAGACACTAAGCTCAAAAATTTGTCGTTCAGAGGTGATAAACTGGACATAATGACAAAGAAAGGTTGAGATTGGGTAATCATCGATTCAGAGGTGATGAACTAGACATAACCGATTAAAGATTACCAAACTAGGGATGTTCACTGTTCAGAGGTGACGAACTAGGCATAACAGTAAACAAAAAGACGAAACTTGGCTCTCTGTCAGTTCAGAGGTTATGAACTAGAAGCCACCAAGCTCAGAATTTTGTCGTTTAGAGGTGATAAACTGGACATAATGACAAATGAAGGTAAACCCGATTTTAGAGACCCATCTATTCAGAGATGATAAACTGGATGTGATAGACTAAGACACACTAAATTCTAAATCTGCTGCCAGAGGTAGTCATATTAACTTAGCAGCTAGCCTACTAGGGACTGCAAGGGTGAATTAGATCTGGGCACCCATTGGTTTAGAGGTGATGGACTGGACATGACCAACTAAGAGACACCAGGCTCACAATTCGTTGTTCAAAGGTAGTCATATTAACTTGACAGTAAGAACTCTCGGCCCTGATGGGGAAAGGAGAACAAAGTTATAGACTCATCTGTTCAGAGGTGGTGAACTGAACATAACAGTTTGAGTACCATAGAAATGAAAGAGGTCTGGGCACCCGTCGGTTCAGAGGTGTTGGATTGGACATAACAGACTAAGAAACATCAGACTCAAAGCCCTGCCGTTCAGAGGTGGGGAACTGGACATAACAACAAAATGGTAGTCCTTACCACACTAGAAGAAAAGACTTAGTTATCTATCGGTTCAGAGGTAACATGGACATAACCGATTGAGAAGCCACCAAGTTTAGAGTCTTGCCGTTCAGAGGTGATGAAATGGACATGACAGAAAAATGAGTTATTCTATTGGAGAATGTGATTTGATACTCCGTGGGGAATTTAGCATTTCTTTGCAGGAGTTTTGAAAGAAATTATCAGAGGTATAATATTAACTTGACAAACAAAAAGTCCACTAGGGACTGAAAAGCCTCCGAGGGGAATCTAGCTCACTGGGGAGTTAAAAAGAATCTCACGCTTTAAAGAATTGTCCGAGGGATATTGTTAACGTGACAATCAAGCTAGGGAGATAGGATGCAACTTCCTTGTTGGGAATTTCAAAAAAAAAAAAAGAGAGAGAATTTTGCTCGAAGTGATCGTGATAAATTCTCCGCTTGGGGATTCACCAGAGCGACTTGTCAGAGGTTTGATGTTAACTTGACAAGGGTTAATGTGCGGTTAATGTAACAATAATTTGAGTGGGCCCGCCATTCTATGGTGGAGAATAATGACTGGAGTTCCAATCCGCCTGGATATTAGAGTTTGATGTGGCCCTACCATTCTATGGACGGAAATCGGCAAGGGACTTTAATGAAATTGACCGTTCTCTGCAAAATATAAGAATATTACTAGAAAATTCCACAGGGGAATAGGAGACAACACTCCCAAAATTTTAAGAATCAAAGCATTCCTACTGGGAAATAAGAGAATAATACTCTTAAAATAAAGAAAATCAGATGTGAAAACTTTAACATAACTTAATCGTTTTGTGAATCTACCATTCCATGGAAGGAAATTGGTAAAGGATTCTGGAGGGATCACATGGGGTCAGGTCCCTTAGGACTTTTAGCAAATCCTCAGCTATCAACGGATTTAGTGTGTCTTTACCAACTACCATTTGAGTTGGGCTAGCCATACTATTCCCCTCAGTATGATGAGTTATCGAGGATTTTATATTAGACTTAGAAGCCAATATTTTCCTCTAGCCTTATTCACCAAGGGTTCGAATCATGCCATTTGAAGTGGATCTTTCTGTGCTTCATAGGTGACCTCTATAATCTCGCTGGAGATTAAAGAGTTCAAATTAAACTTCATGTGGAATTGATCGAGTACGTCAGAATTTCTGCTGAAGTGTCTCTTAAATCGGGATTCTTGTTCTCAACTGGTTGTTAAGCCGATACCTGAAACATAAGCTCCACGGGGAATTTCTCGATTAAGTCAAAACTTCTTGTAAAGTTTTTTTTATGTTCATCATGGCTAGGACTCAGGCTTGCAACTGATCCCCAAATCTAGAATGTAGAAATGATGGAAAGGTTCCGCTGAGATATGTCATAAACCTTCTCCAATGAACTCAGTTCGATCAAGGTCATCGCGAGACCGAATCATGATTCACCAATAACAGAGGCAGAGAGATAATTGGAGACATGCTTTCTCTTACATATTGAACAATTGTCATCTTTTTGGATCACAAGGGATGATCAGGAAGAAGAGCGCTTAACATCATCGTTTAAACATGCTTGACTTCCAAGTAAGAAGAACGACAAGATTAAAACTAGAAATTTTGCTTTGTCTTCTTTTTGATGTTAACATCCTGTATCATAACAGCTGGATGTCAACCGGAATCCCAGGAGGAGTGGAGATGAAATTGATTCCGCTTGAGGATAACAATTTCTTATAGAAAAAATAGTCAGATAAGTCTGCCTTAATGGCCAGAGGTTTAATATTAACGTGGTCATATACAGTACTTTCTTGATTATAGGTATAATATTAACATGATCAGAGATAGTACTTCTTCAACAACTTACCATTAATCTGCATCATGAGCGTGTTGCTGATTGGATTTGCTAGGCGAAATACTCCGTTCTAGTAGACTGTCTCAACCATGAAGGGTCCCTCCCATTTAGGTTGAAATTTACCCTTGGTCTTGTGTGTCTTGACCATGGGTCGTCTGATAACTAAGACCAAATCTCCTATCTGAAAGAATCTCTCCTCGACTTTTTAGTTGAAGGCTTTCGAGATTCGAGAGCTTGGTACAACTTGATCGGGGCGAAACCAGCACTTGAAAATGTGTATTTTATGAAATCAATGTTAAAGTAAGCGTGCTAATGTTCCCTCGATACTTCCGTTATAGCATTGGCTCAATGGGTCGAATCCACAGGGACGGGAGACGATAGAAACATTAACAGTTCTTATTCACGTGTTATGTTTGTTGGCCCAAAGGCTAATCATTCTAGTTTTGATGATGATTAACTCATGTAGTTATAGTTTACTAATGATCTTGTACTTAATTAGTTTCAGATATTTGATTAAGATCTTAGTAGGTGTTTAGCTTCAATAAAGATGTTTTGAAGCTAACATGGGTTGATTCAAGAGCTCACGCGTCAAGATCGCATCTAGCATTGATTGATTCAAGAGCTCACGCGGCAAGATCACATCTAGCACTCGGTTGGAGTCAAGCTCGTTGGATCGCGTTTGAATCGAGTCGACTTGGAAAAGAAGTTCTACAAGAAGACCTCGGTTTATTTAATTTAGTATGTTTAGATCTTGTGTAAAGATTAGATAGTGTTGATATGCTCAAGTTCACATACACACACAAGTTTAAAGTTTGATTTTTGGTTTAACCGGTTTAGATTTCATATCAAAAATATAGATATATATCTTATATGTATATTAGATTCTATCCATATACAACATGCTTCAAATTTGTTTCAATATCTTATTTTTGTATCCATATGAGTTTTGGAGAAAATGGTTTCCATTTTAAAAATCTAAGTTTTGAAAAATATGAATTTTGTGTTTAAGCCTATTTTCAATATCACAAAAATGATTCAAATTATTTGTAATATGTATTGAATTTTAGTCACATATATTTGTTATTCAAAGATCTTATAAGAACTTATTTTTGTGAAATTTATGTGTATTTTATGAGATTTTTTAGAAGTTAAAAGACCAAGTTTTAATCCCTATAATTTGTTTGACCGGGCCTTCTGCCAGTCGACCGCTTGGTCGACCGAACCAGAAGTCGGTAGACCAGGACAGTCGACCGATGCGCACAAAGTGTGCACGGCCAATTGGCTGGTGGGCCGGTCGACCGAGCGGTCGACCGTCCAGAGAGCTTTGCTCTCTGGATCTGGCCCCGGTCGACTGGGCGGACGACCGGCCGAGAGCTCTGCTCTCTGGATCCAGCCTCGGTCGACCAGGCGGTCGACCGATGGCACAACGATCAAAAATTCGATCGTTGGCCGATTGACCGGGCGGTCGACCGACAGCAGCATCAGCTGCTGATTTGGCCTGTAACGGCTAGTTTTTGAGAGGGCTTATAAATATACCCCTTTTGGGCTGTTTTCTACAAGAATTTCAAGAGCAAAAATTCTCATCTTTATAAGTATTTTAACAACAAGTTTTCAAAGAGTTTTTGGTTAAAAAAATTTATCTTTATTTGTTTTCAAGGGTTGGAAAAATAAAAAAATAGAGTATTTGGGATATTAGTTTCTTCATATCTATCTTATTCTACTTATTTTCCCAATTATTTTTCTTTGTGATTTATTTTCAAAGTTCTTGTTTTCTCACACTTGAGCTATCATATCTATCCTATCTATAGGATCTTTGTTTTGTGAGAAAATTGGTTTGTGGTTTGTTAAGACCACCAAGAGTTATAATCTTTCTTTACTTGGAGTTGTGTTCATCTCTCTTGTGTAGAGGTGATTGTGGAGGAGTTTGAGTTTGTTGGTATCCCTCTAAGTGTAGAGGTGATTGAGGTATTGTTTGACTTTGTGCCTATCCCTCTAAGTGTAGAGGTGATTGTGTTTGACTTAGTGCCTTATCCCTCTAGTGAGAGGTGATAGTTGTTGTGCCTTACCTCTTGTGTAGAGGTTGTGTTTGTTGGAGAGAGGAGTTGTGTACTCCTAATTAAATTTGCCAAATCCTCAGTGGAGTTTTCTTGTATGGGAAGTCCTGTGTGGACGTATAGTGGAAATCCTTCTGTGTGAAGGTGGGAATTTAGAGCAGTGGCTCGAATTTCAAAAAATATCTTGGTGTTTGCGATTGATCCACTATCTCTAAACTCTCTCTCTTTTATATCTTGCATTGCATCATATTGTTCATATCTTATATGCTTGGTATTGTTTGTGTGTGCCTCACTAGTGTTGAACCAAGAGAGCTTCATATAGCACCTCAACTCTTATTTAGAGGAATCTAGAGGAGATAGTTCAGAGCCCTTCACCAGGAATTCGGTTACACTCTTTGGTTAAACATAGTGTGTTACAATTAGTTTTTTAATTTTGTATCATTTGTCATTAGATTAGTCATACACCTATTCACCTCCCCTCTAGGTGTATTTTTCAATTGGTATCAGAGCCTACGCTCCGATATTAGGTTTAACCACCTAAGAGTGAGATCTTGGCTAGCTAATTTAGATTTGCATTTGCACACATATTTGTTTACATACACTCATAGATTTTATAACCCCTCCTATGTTTGATGTCTCTAACATCGATATATGGAAGTTTAAGATGAGTATGTACCTTAAGACCCTAGGAATGCATGTTTACCTTGCTACTACCAAGAAATTCTATCTTGGTAATAACAAGCATATAGAGACCAATGCACAAGCCCTAGAGGCACTTAGATGCACTCTTAGTAAAGAATATTTGTCTATAGTTTCTCATTGTTATTCCACTTTTGCAGTGTGAAACACTTTGACCTCTCCCAAGATTCAAACGACGAAATATGTGGAGGAGGAATCTAGTGGAGAAGAGTCCGACCAACCTTTCTACATGGTCCAAGAGAATGACTCCCTTGAGGTAAACTCAGACATCCATCTAGATGATAGCGCTAGTTTTTCAGGTGATGACTATATGGATGCTGATGCATTAAATGAAGAACTATCTATTGTTTGTGAAAACCTATTAGAAAAATACAAACTTTTAAAAAGAAAAATATTAAATTAAATAAAGAAAATAAGAATTTGTATTCAAAACTTGACTTGATTTTGCAAGAGAGGGATGAGATTTCAAATGAAAGGGACTCATTGAAATCCCAACTTGACCTTGCCTTAAAGAAAAATGAATTTTTAAAGAATAAAAATGATTGTGATGATGTTGTGAAGAAAAATAAAATTGTCTTCAAAACTTGATTTTGTTTTATAAGAGAATGAAACTTTGAAAAATAAAATTGCTTCAATTTCAAAAGAGCTAGATTTGGTTTTAAAGAAAAATATCTCTTTGAAAAATAATTTAAATTCACATGTTTGCAATGCTTCACCATCTAGTATACCAATTGCATGCTCTACTTCTTTTTCTCACATTAAAAATGATATATGTATGTTAAATAAGAGTGTTGATTGTTTGGGCTCCACTTTGAGCCAATGTGTCATGAACCACACACGTTTGGAATCCATGTTTCACAAGAAACATGCTCCTCATATACATGCACACAAACTACGGCATAAACATGCTCATCATGATCACACACATGACATGATGTATGCTCATGTGTATACTTGTACACATTGTGGATGTAAGGGCCACCTTGTAAAATTTTGTTATGATAGATTAAATACTTCAAATTTTGAAAATAAATTTGTTTGGGTTAGGAAAGGTGCTAACCCCCATGGACCCAATAAGGTATGGGTACCAAAACCACTCATATTCTATTTGATGTAGGTGTGGGCTCTTGCTTGACATGAAAGTATTGATGCCTTGATGGTGGATGCTTTTGTGCTTGATGGACACTACTTTGGATGCATCACCTTCAAGGAAGTTTGGTGGGAGGACCACCATGATTTGGAGATCGAGAGATTAGCCCTAATAGTTTTGGTAACTATCTCTAACTCCTTATTTTTATTTACATGCTCTTATTGATGATTTTAACATGTTTTGGTGTTTCATGATTATTATATTAAATGCCATGATAATTAGACTTGTGATAAACATATGTAGTATTTGAGATACACCCATGTTGTATATGGATTTATATTATTGTGTTCTCACTATAGTTTAGCTATGTTGCATATCATAGTCTAAGTCATGTGCATTTACATAATGATCATATTGGTTTATGTTTTCATTTTATGCTTCATGTTTTGATTACATGTTTAAATATAATTTTTCATTAAAACTTGTGTATATACTTGTACAACTAAAGAGCCATATTTGATTATTGTATGTTTGTGCTTAATTCCTCATTTGTACCCATTAGATGTGCTAGTATAACCTAGTTTTGATGATTCATGGATTTTGACTTATATTCCCTATTTTTGTACAGGTTTTCAATAAAAATGTATTTAGCTTCTTGTATATGTCAATTTTGTCAAAACTTTAGATATACATGTCTATCCTAGAGTCTCTTGCCTTTCATGCAAAATTTTTATTATGAACTCATTTGTGTTTGGGATATGTATATACACTTCTAGTTTAGATAAAACATACATATACCTTGAAGTTTGTATTATTTTGATGAAAATTAAATTTTCATGCTTTGGAATTTCATTGAGCTTTATTGCTTATTTTCAAGATTATACTTTTCACATGATTCTTGTACACTCGCATTATTTGTATTTGCTCATTACTTTATTTTATAAGTACTTTGTTGAGCTTTATATAACTTGAGTGTCAATTTTGTGTAAAATGCATGCTTCATGAACTATATGATTTGGTTTCATGTTTTTGAAGAATCTATAACTAGTTATTTCAAAAATCATCTTAAACTAGTTCATATTCTTCTATTGGTAGTGTTTTCAATCTATAACTATTTTCAAATCCTATTTTTGAAAACTTCTACCCTTTAAGGGCGGATGGATGGGCGACCATACCTTGTATTGAAAATCTATTTAACATGTGCATGAATAGGGTGGTAGGTATGAGTTATACACTTGATCCTCATTATTTTTTCAATTGGTATCACAATTGATATTTTTATATTTGTATACTCATATTGTGTTTTCTATATATGTATGCTTCAAACTTCACGTAGTATCAATTTCAATTGGTATTTCCATTTTCATACATACATACATACATATATATGTGTGTGTGTGTGTGTGTGTGTGTGTGTGTGTGTGTGTGTGTATGTATGTATGTATGTGTATATGATTTGATTGTACTTACAATATCTTTACATCTTAAAGCATAAATTATATTTATGCTAAGCTTGATTTACTCTTTATTGTTAATTATTTTTCAATTAGTATCATATACAAGCTTATGCATTATTTTTATTGGTATTTCATAAAGGGGGAGAAAAATTCGTGTTTTATCTTTCAATCGGTTTTATTTTCAATTGGTGTCTTACTCCCATTCTTTATGATGAAAAATACTTTGTTTTGGTATATGCTAACATTTTCAATATATGTATCAATAATCTTAAATTGGTTTTATTCTAAATTTGGTATCCTTATTGTAAAATAAGTTGTGTTTACCTAAAAATTTGGTTTGTATTTTCAATTGATTTTTACTTTCAATTGGTATTAAAATTTACAATATATATTTCAATTGGTATCAAAAATGTATAATGCTTCATTTTCTATTGGTATCAAAAATTTACAAGATAATTTCAATTGGTATCTTTTGGTATCTTAAAAATTTTGTTTATTTTAAATTGGTATCATAAATTGGTATCATAATGTTTCGATATATAACTTTATTGTTTGATTTATTTTCGCCCCTTTGTTGATGAATTGACAAAAGGGGGAGAAGTATTTGTTGAATTTATATATGCATGTTTATTTTATTTCCTCGTTTATGCAAAAAGGGGTAAAAGAATTTGGTGAATTTATGCCTGTTTATTTTCTTTTATGCATATATGTGTTGTTTGGTTTATGATTTTATTGAATAACTTTATTATTTATTGCTATGCATGAGTTAAGGGGGAGCTTCTATGAAGCTTAACTTTAATCCATGCATATATAACTCCATGAGTTTTGTCATCTTCAAAGAGGGAGATTGTTGGCCCAAAGGCCCATCACTCTAGTTTTGATGATGATTAACTCATGTACTTATAGTTTACTAATGATCTTGTACTTAATTAGTTTCAGATATTTGATCAAGATCTTTGTAGGTGTTTAGCTTCAACAAAGGTGTTTTTGGAGCTAACATGGGTTGATTCAAGAGCTCGCGCGTCAAGATCGCATCTAGCAGTCGGTTGATTCAAGAGCTCACGCGTCAAGATCGCATCTAGCACTCGATTGGAGTCAAGCTCGTTGAATCGCGTTTGGATCGAGTCGACTTGGAAAAGGAGTTCTACAAGAAGACCTCGGTTTATTTAGTTTAGTATGTTTAGATCTTGTGTAAAGATTAGATAGTGTTGATATGCTCAAGTTCACGTACATACACAAGTTTAAAGTTTGATTTTTCGGTTTAACCGGCTTTGGATTTCATATCAAAAACATAGATATATATCTTATATGTATATTGAATTCTATCCATATATAATATGCTTCAAATTTATTTCAATATCTTATTTTTGTATTCATATGAGTTTTGGAGAAAGCGATTTTTCATTTCAAAGATCCAAGTTTTAAAAAATACGGATTTTGTGTTTAAGCCTATTTTCAATATCACAAAAATGGTTCAAATTGTCTGTAATATGCGTTGAATTTTAGTCACACATATTTGTTATTCAAAGATCTTATAAGAACTTATTTTTGTGGAATTTATGCGTATTTTATGGGAATTTTTAGGAGTTAAAAAGACCAAGTTTAATCCCTATAATTTGTTTGACCGGGCCTTCTGCCGGTCGACCGCTCGGTCGACCGAACCAGAAGTCGGTCGACCGATGTGCACAAAGCGTGCACGGCCAATTGGCTGGTGGGCCAGTCGACCAAGCGGTCGACCGTCCAGAGAGCTCTGCTCTCTGGATCTGGCCCCAGTCGACCGGGCGGTCGACCGATGGCACAACGGTCGAAAATCTGACCGTTGGCTGGTCGACCGGGCGGTCGACCTACAGCAGCATCAGCTGCTAATTTGGCCTGTAACGGCTAGTTTTTGAGAGGGCTTATAAATAGCCCCTTCTTGGGCTGTTTTTTACAAGAATTTCAAGAGCAAAAATTCTCATCTTTACAAGAGTTTTAGCAACAAGTTTTCAAAGAGTTTTTGGGTTAAAAAGATTTATCTTTATTTGTTTTCAAGGGTTAAAAAAATTAAAGAAAAATAGAGTATTTGAGATATTGGTTTTGATTTTCATGTCTATCTTATTCTAATTATTTTCCCAAGTATTTTTCTTTATGATTTGTTTTCAAAGTCCTTGTTTTCTCACACTTGAGCTATCATATCTATTATATCTATAGGATCTTTGTTTTGTGAGAAAATTAGTTTGTGGTTTGTTAAGACCACCAAGAGTTGTAATCTTTCTTTTCTTTGAGTTGTGTTCATCCGTCTTGTGTAGAAGTGATTGTGAAGGAGTTTGAGTTTGTTGGCATCCCTCTAAGTGTAGAGGAGATTGAGGTGTTGCTTGGTTTTGTGCCTATCCCTCTAAGTGTAAAGTTGATTGTGTTTGGCTTAGTGCCTTATTCCTCTAGTGTGAGGTGATAGATGTTGTGCCTTGCCTCTTATGTAGGGGCTTAGTGCCTTATTACACTTTTCCCTTAGACTCTTGATTTATCTGCAAAGTAAACTAAAACACAATTAGAAATGATATTTTATTCATAAATCGATAGGAAAATGCGATGTAATAATGCAGAATTGTAGACTAATCACCCTCCCACACTTATCTTTTTGCTTGTCCTGAGCAAAACAGGAAAAGAAAAACTATACTACAAATGTTATTACACCACTTTCGCATGTGACGCGATTGCACTGAGCGTGTGCAACAAGCCATTAAACCTTTAGGTTTCCCTTAGAGGAGGAGTTTTGTCTCCTGAGAGTTTTTTCAGCAGATTGCACCCGCAAAATCTATAAAGAAAGAAGACAAATATTAGTGTTTTGAAAATGCATTTTAAAACAGCGACAAGTTTTCAAAATATTTTTGCAAAAATATAATCGATCTAAGATCATAAGTCCACCAAAAGTTATTCTCCCTTAAACTTAGTCTATATGCAAGATCTTGTTTTCAATTAAGGTAAGAACTCAAATTGGATTGAATATTTTATCCTTCATAAAATCTAGATAATATGCACTTTGTGATAGTGAAGATTTCTGGGATTTCAACTCCAACCATCAAGCCATTTATTTATATATATATATTTTTCTTTTTCTTCCCTTAGATTTCTTAGGCTTTTTAGTTTACCCGGGTAGTGAGCCTTTAACCGATGACTCCCAAACCAGATGATCTTAGGGCATCAGATGAGAAAATATCCCTCGGGTTTAAGGACTCGAGTAAATAAGGCCAAAAACTAAGAGAGATTATTTGTTTCTTTTTACCACATTTAGGCGTGAATAATCATGCTTCTTGAGGCATAGTTATCCAGCTTAATAAGTGATTTTTTTCTTCATATATATTTTTTCTTTTTATTTATTTTTGTTTTATGACATTTTAGGTCTTTGTTTTCATCTCAAAAATGTGTAAGTGTGAAGTGCATACTATCTAAGGCAAAAAATTCAAGATGAAATAATCTATCCAATTTATCTTACTTAGCCTATAATCTTAAACAAAATCTATTATTTCGACTAGGTTTAAGATGTCATAATTAAGGCTTTCTTAATTTCTAAGATCATCTTAATTCTCTTAAAAATAGGTCAAAAATTTGTTTCTTGTTTCAAAAAGTTTTTAAAGAGAAAAATCCTATACAAAAGGGAAGATTTCTAAAAGTATCTTAAAAGAAGTGAAAAAGAAAGAAAATCTAAAAACTCTATATTAGTAAACCCTCTCCTACACTTATCTCATGTATTGTCCTCAATGCATCGTGAATGTATGTATGCAAGAAACAAATAGAGAGGGAAGAAAAATCACCTCAAGGTGGTGGTTCCGGTGGTGGTCTGATTAGTCCACGAAATGTGACCTAATCTAATTTGCATGGAGTTAAGAGGAACCCACCAATGACCTCTATAATACAACCCACTAAAATGATATATATATGAATGATTTTTATTAAAAAATTTATACCATCTAATTTTTAAATTTTTAAAATAATTTCAGAGTCATTATTTTCAACACCTTTGTCCCAAAATGGATTATGAAAAGATGGAATGATTGATTTGGACTCAGGAAGCATAGGAACTAATACTGACTCAGGAATTTGATTTAAATCAAGTAAAGGTTCAGGAGTCAAAATTGGCTCAGGAATCGGGTCCAAATCAAGAAGTTGAAATTTAAGTCCATATTCATTTCCCCACAATGAAATTTGACTTTCTAAGATAGGTGATTCAAGTTCAAGAATAACTGGTATGGGAATGAAAACTGA
The DNA here is from genome assembly GCA_038442645.1 of Agave tequilana. Taxonomy (NCBI): domain Eukaryota; kingdom Viridiplantae; phylum Streptophyta; class Magnoliopsida; order Asparagales; family Asparagaceae; genus Agave; species Agave tequilana. The sequence goes on from JAVJIF010017845.1 coordinate 26,520, forward strand.
CTCTAAAATGTTGCTCAAATTGGGTAACAAAAGAGGAGTCAATATTGATTCAGGAATTTGAACTGGATCATAAATTTGAGGATCGAAATCACATTCCTCATTGAGTTCAATTTCATAAAAATGAGAACTTGCCAATTTATCAATGAGACTTTCGAAAGTATAAAATTGGTCAAGTTCAATTTGTTGATCATAAAAGATTGGTGATTTAATTTCACGTTGGACTGGCACAGGATCTAATACTGACTCAGAAAAGGCCTGAAATCAGGTAAAAATACCTCAGTCATTATTGAATCAGGAAGTGAAATTGAATTTTTAAGTTGAGATTCAGAATCATATTTATGCTCAAGTTCAATCTCAGGAAAGAGATAACATGCCAACATGCCAATGTGGTTCTCAAGAATTTGATGTTGGTCAATTTCAAATGGATGTGCTGAAATTGAATCTTAGTTTTCAAAATAAAAAGAGTCATGGGTCAAATCAATAGAGTTTGAGTTATCTGAATTGATCAAAGGTTGATAAGAGAGAGTTTCCTCATTTCTATAAATGTTGATCAATTGACTCAACTGTGTTTCCAACCTATTGATAGACTGGGCAGAAGATTTTTGAAATTGTAGTACGGACTCTTTCAAGATTTCTATACTCTTTTCTAGATATGATGTATCTTCAAGTGGATGTTCTAGAAAAGGAGTGTGGGGATCTTGATTTAAAAATTTTGTGAATAGTGTGAGTCCAACATGTTGTGAGATTGACGATCAGCTCACACAAGCATTCCATACTCAGTTTCAGGGTAGATGGTTGTTCATTTTGAATAGGTGAAACTGAGTATGAATCTTAGAAATATTGTGAAATTGGGGATGCCAACATGTTCTGAAATTGTCGCTCAGCTTCTTGCAGGTTGGCTTCTATACTCTTTTCTAACTCAGATTTTCCTTCACATGGTAGTTCTAGAAAAGGAGTATAGGAAGCAAATTGGAAAATGTATATTGTGAAAATTGTGCACAAGATGGTTGAAAATTTGACTCAGGGGAGGTGAATCCCCATTGACTCTGTGAAGAGTTAAAATTATATTGAAAATTATAGTCATAAGATTAAGGGTGTGGGTTGTAGTGATTCGGATAAGCCCAACTCGGTATACTTTGTTGGTTCATATTGTAAAAGACCTGATTGGAATTATCTGAATCAAATAGAATTGGTGTGAAATATGGATTCATATTAGGATTGAAAGAATTGTTGTTGTTGAATTCCATTTCACAAACAATCACAAACAAAAAAGTGAAAGCAATCAACAAACAAAAAGAAATGAAAAAAAATCAAAACCAAGCCTATACTAAGGTTGACCTAGACCTAGACGACTCCTAACTGGTCGATTATCCGGGAGAGGTTGTTGTATGAATCCGACTACAAGCTAATCGGCCAGGTAGGGGCAAAATACGATGGGAGGTATCCGTGCGCAAGCAATGGGCCTTAATTACGCCAAACCACGATATTTTCAAGGCGTAACCTCTTAATCCCCAACCTTAGGCATCGATTTCACAAGAGTAAGATTCAAAACAAGTTCTACTCTCGATCAATCTCTTAATGAGTTTAAGATGTCCCTAGGGGCCAACGTCTATCAATTTTTATTAGGGCTTGAGTTGTGTGAGTGGGGAGGTGATTTTTAGGCTAAAGAAGGGTGATGAAATTCCTATCTTATCTTGTATTGGGTTTTGCCTTTAATTTCAATTCGTGCAAGTGTGCAATATAGACAAGAATATAACACAAAAAGCGAGTAAATCACCTACGTGTTTGTCCTATGCTACATGCAATGCCATATGTACACCTCAATCCAAATCACAACAATAGAACAAAATACAGTATATTGGAATTGAATTGACACGTGCCTAAATGCAAATGTCTAAACCGTTTTAAAAGCGTCCAAATACTGTATTTTAATTCTTTAATTTATTACAGTGTGTAGGCAATCAAAGCATAAAAGTAATAGTACAAATCAACTAGCTATTACAGTGAGCACAGCCCAGCACAACAAGGTACACAATTATCACAAAATTGCCGCGTATCCGTGGCAAAAGTTGCATTTTCACGGCTTTTCTTTAGAAGCTGGGTCCCTGCTTTCTTGAGCAGGGAGATGCAAAGCTAGTTTTTATTCTACAATGTTAAACTCCTGTAAAAATTGTCCTGCACACCAAAATAGAGAAGAAAATGTTACAAAAACGTGAAATCAAAATCATTCCCATCCCCAGCAACGGCGCCAAAAATTTGATCGGAGCAAAACCAGCACTTGAAAATGTGTATTTTATGAAATCAATTTAAAAGTAAGCGTGCTAATGTTCCCTTGATACTTCCATTATAGTATTGGTTCAACGGGTCGAATCCACAGGGATGGGAGGCGATAAAAGCATTAACAGTTCTTATTCACGTGTTATGTTAACAAGTCTTCTTTGTTAAAGAATGAGAAAAAGAAAAAGAAAAGAAATCCAGAAGTGATAAAGGAGAAGATTATGAAAACGTCAATGTGAAAACAAATAAGAAATGATTGTGAATTGGTAAAGCAAAATAAGAAAGTAGAAAATGAGACGAAAAAAATGAAATAAGAAGAGGTTTTGAAAAAAATGAGAAAAGAGTTTGGAAATTGATTTTTAAAACAAGATAAAAGAAAACTCATGACTTCTAACTACTAATTGCTCCACTAACCATGCTAACCTCTTAGTGATAGTTGCCTCATATGGATCCTTGGCCATCACTAATCCTTAACTTCAAGAGACGATATAAAGTATGGCTAATAAGATTGTTCTTCTACATTCAAATAACACATCCATACCACACAACAAGTTGCAAGCTACTATTAATTCATCAAAATCGGTTAGAGGTGAGTATGAACTAAAGAAGACATTGCAAGTTAGCAAGTTAGTAGGTTGGATGTTAGAAATGTTAGAATATTAGAATCCATCATCATGAGCCATCAATGGCTCCTGCAAGAGCAAGGCCTTGTAGATGCTACTAGATTCATGTGGATTATCAAATAAGGGGTTAGATGGTTAGTGGTTAGTAGTTAGATTGTCATGAGGAGAAAAACTAGCCAAGCATCATGTAGAAGATGTAGAAGATTACAATGGAGAAGAAATGAGACACCTTTACATAGATTGTCACCATCATTACATCAATCTATCTCTTTCTCTCTCAATCTCTCTGCCCTAATACATGAATCTAAAAGAAAATAAAAATACAAAAGAAAGAAGAAGAACACCTACACTACACTACACTAAAAGATAGAAAACCTAGCCTATTTCTCAATCTGCTTGCGTTCTGGGCCTTTGCAGGGGTATATATAAGCAAAACGGGCTTCTAGAAGACGGGACGAGGCCACACATTAAAAATTGACGCGTGGCTCTCCTATAGGGCCGCGAAAATGTGGCCATAGCCGTGTTTTCGCGGCCAAACCAGGGACTTAAGTCCCTAGTTTTGGCGAGCATATTCCCGTTGCTTCTAGGACCTTCTTGGTATACTTGGATTCGGGTATATTCATCCGGATCTTCGTCTGACGTGTGCAAGGGTTTAAGTTCAATGCATCTTCTAAAAGCTCCCTTACTTGGCCTCCAAGAATTGCGAATTTAATTACCCAAAAATGGGTTTAATTAAGCTTTTATTACCCTTTTGCCCTTAGACTCTTGATTTATTTGCAAAGTAGACCAAAACAAATTAGAAATGATATTTATTCATAAATCGGTAGGAAAATGCGATGTAATAATACAAAATTGTAGACTAATCACAACTCAATATGCTGTTGAGCTTTTAGTCGCTTCTTGTCTAGCGTTTCCAACTCTTGGAGACGTAATCGGTCATTATCTCCTTCTGTCATCTTAATTGTTAGAGCAACGTGGAGTGATGGCATTTATATCTCTAGAGGTATGACTGCTTCAAATCTGTAAACTAGAGAGAAAGGCGTATTGCCTATAGAAGTTCAGACCGTCATTCGGTAGGCCCAAAGACATTCACTGAGCTTCCCATTCCAATCTCTTTGCTTGAAGAGACAAACTTTTTGAGGAGCTTTATGATCATCTTATTGAACTCCTCTGCTAACCCATTGGTGGTAGGGTTGTAAGCAGTTGAAGTCACATTCTGAATTCAGTACTTGTCGTTGAACTGATAGAATGATTAGCTAGCAAATTGGGGACCATTATCGTGGATGATCAGCCTGGAGATACCGAATCGGTGGATGACATAGTGTTTGATAGAGTTGACCACATTGTTGGTTTTAACTTCAGCGAGCGTTGCAGCTTCCGCTCACTTTGAGAAGTAATCGGTTATCGCAAGAATGTACCGGTGACCTTTTACCGATGGAGGACTGATGGTCCTACAATGTCAGTTCTCCATGCTTCAAATGGCCATGAAGCGATAGTGAAGTGGAGTAGCTTTGGGGGTTGGTGTATGAAATCCGCATGAATTTGCCAAGCCTTACATCTTCTTGCATATTCAACCGCATCGGTAATCATGGTTGGCCAATAATAACCAAGTCAATGTAGTCAACCCTTGAGCTTCAGACGTGATTGGTGAGCTTCGAACCTGGCTGGAGAGCTTCATAAATGCCATCGTGGACCTCTTTAAGTACTTCTCATGCTTCCTAGCTGGATAAACAACGAAGAAGTATACCGTCGTTTGAACAGCGGTACAATGTCTTTGCCACTGCATCATAGTAGAATCGAGTAAATTTCATCAAATAGAAGCCGCTTCCTTAGAATCATTGGGAAGTATGCCATGCAAAGCATAGTCGATGATCGAAAATCGCCAGTCCCTTGGTTCGAAGTTGGTCAAGGTTGTATGAACTTCACTATCCTCTAAACCGTACTTCGGACAGAAGAGATGACGAGTATCCACTGTAAGACGATAAGTGGTGTCTGCTGACAAGGCTAATGTAGCCGCAAACGCAGCTAAAACACCTGCCTTTGTATTTAGGAGGTGAGACACTTGGCTAATGCAGAAGCCGTCAAATGAGTCGGCTAACTTGATGGCTGCATGATGATAAGGTATCAGGTCTTCATGACAGACCTCATACTCTCCTTTGACTTGGCTGATAATCAATTTGGAGTCACCATAAGCTTTAAGGTACTGTACCCTCATTTGTTGAGCGAGCTGGAGGCCAATAAGCGAAGCATTATACTCAGCTACATTATTAGACCAGGGCTCTGTTAATGAGAATGGACGAGAAAGAATGTGATTTTCGGGCAAGACGAATACTACCCCCACTCTAGCAATGATCTTACTGTAGGGCCCGTTTTTGATGCATCGTTAAAGAATATCTACCATACATCATCTTCTAAGGTCATATGACTTCGATGACCTCATTCAAAATATTCGTGTGTAGTTTAGACGAATCTGAAACTGGGTGGCCAACCATGAAGTCTGCAAGAGCTTGCCCTTTGACTGCCTTTTGGGGGATAAAAGTCATATCATATTGAGACAGCAGAATAGCTTAATTAGCTAGTCTAGAGTTAAGGACCCTCGTTTCTGAAATCACCTAGAGGGGGGGGGGTGAATAGGTGATATGGCTAATCTAGAAACTAAATGCGGAAGCTAAAAACAATTTGCAACTACATTTAATACAACCAACGAGTGTAGCCGAATTCCCCGTGAAGGGCTCTGGACTAACTCCTCTTGATTCCCCTAGATAAGGGTTGAGGTGCTATATGAAGCTCTCGTGGTTAAGTATAAGTGAGGCACACACAATCAAACCAAGCATATAATATGAATGAGCAATATGAATAGATGCAAGGCACAACACAAGCATATGAAAATGATGTGATAATATGAATAAATGCACAACACAAAATAAAGAGAGAGAGTTAGAGAGACAATGGATCAAACGCAAACACAAGGATATGTTCCGAGGTTCGAGCCCCTAGCTCTACGTCCCCGCCTTCACCACCGTGAAGGATTTCCAATCCACTATCTCGTCCACCTAGGACTCCCACCGAGGGAACCTCCACCGAGGAGGATTTGTACAACCGGGAGTACCGAACTCCTCTCTCAAACACCACCTCACAACCGAGGGGTGGCCCGTAGCCAAACAACCAAAAATCACCTCTACCGAAGAGGGATACAACCAAACTCCACCTCTCACTGGAGGGAGCAAACCACAATCTCAACCTCTACCAAAGAGGGAGCACCCCACAAGAACAAGGGTTTACAACTTGGTGGTATCTTTCAACCACAAACAATCTCTTTTCCCACAAACAAAAGATCCTAATAGAATAGGATAGAAGATAGCTCAAGTGTGGAAAAACAAAGTGTTTTGATCAAAGAAATTCTCTTAGGAAAACATCAAAATAGATATAGAAGTTTAGATCAAAAACTAATTCCCAAAACCCTAATTTCTTTGAAATGAACAAAACACTTAAAACAAATAAGATTGATCTTTTGGCACAAAACACGTTTGAAAACTTGTTTTAAATACTAGGGAAACTGGAAATTTTTCTCTTGTAAAAACCTTAACCAAAATCCCAAAGGAATAGGGTATTTATAGCCCCAAAACAAAACAAGCCATTAGGCTGATTTTTCAGCCTGACAGGCTGGCGGTCGACCGGCCGGTCGACCGCCAACGGTCATAAATATGACCGTTGGAGGAACCCGGTCGACCGCCCGGTCGACCGCCCAAAAACAGAGAGCAAAGCTCTCTGGCTGGTCGACCGAGCCCTGTGCCTGGCCAACGTGCACAAGTCTGTGTACGTCGGTCGACCGACCGGTCGACCGACTCTGGAGCCCGGTCGACCGGCCCGGTCGACCGCCAGAGCCTGGCAGGCAGCAATTTGGGTCATAAAAACTTGTTAAAAAATATTCTAATAAATTCCATAAATCTTCTAAAAATCCACAAAAATAGTTTATCATTTTTCATTGATATATAAATATGTGATAAAATTTTCATCACAAATATCAAACATTTTGAACCATTTTTGTGTCTTACAAATTTTATCAAAAACCAAAAAACTGTATTTTATCAAACTTGGATTTTTCAATAGGAAATCTGATTTTTCCTAAAACTCATTGAAATACAAAAACATGATATTTGAACATTATTAGGCATGTTGCATATGGACATAGGTCCAATATACAAGAAACAAATATATATCATAGTTTTTGTCTTTAATTTCAAAATAATGTTTTGTTAAAAATACCAAAACACTAAAACACATGAATAGGTATATCAAACTAAGTTTGTATAAGATATGAAGCATATATGTATATCGAACACATCTAATATACATAAAAATCATTTAAACTTGTTTTGATCAATCTATTCATGAAAACCAATTCCAAAACATAAAACTTGTGTGTGTTGTGAACTTGAGCATTATCAACTATCTAATCTTTACACATGGATCTAAAACACACTAAACTATGGATACCTAAGTCTTCTTGACGATCTTCCATCTTCAAGTCGACTCGATCCAAACCGTGATCCACGAGCTAGACTCCAACGAGTGCTATGTATCATCATGATGCTCGGGCTCTGAAATCACCATGTGAAAGCTTCCAAACCTTCTTGTTGAAGCTAATCACCAACTAATATCTTGGTAAATGATCTGAAACTAAAATCACAAGATTATTAGTAAACATAACTACATGAGTTAATCATCATCAAAACTAGAGTGGAAGGCCTCTGGGCCAACAGTTTCGTTATGAGAATGCATAGGGGATTGACTTTTGAAACGACATGTATGGTTTGGCCAACCAAATAATGTCGTGTCTTTTGGACAGCGAAGATGAGTGCTAGACACTCCTTCTCGATGGGGTTATATCAAGATATAACCCCGATCAGAGTTCTGCTCAAGTAGTAGATGGCCTGTTCGCAACCTTCATCATTCTTTTGTGCAAGAAGAGCGCGCAGAGAGTGGTTCATAGCTCGTACATAGAGCAGAAATGATTTTCCCGAAATAGGAGCCACCAGGATTGGAGGCTTGGTAAGATATTCTTTGATATCTTTGAAAGCCTTTTGGCAAGCTTCATCCCATACGAAGGAGACGCCTTTTTTCATTAATCGTGTAAACGGTTGGCAACGGCCCAAGAGATTTGTGATGAATCTTCGGATATAGGCAAGTCTACCTTGTAAACCTCTGAGCTCTTTCAGGGTCTTCATGGTTGCATGCCCTGAATTGCCTCAACTTTGTCGGGATCAAGATGATTTCCTTTGGATGTAACTATGAAGCCAAGGAACTTGCTATTCGATACTCCCAAGAATGATTTGGTCGAGTTCACTTTCAGTCGGTGAGCCCGCCTGATGTTGAATACGTTTCTCAGGTCATCGAGATGGTTGCTTTTGCTGTGACTCTTAACTGCAATGTCGTCAATATAGCATTCCACCGTTTTTCATAGATGATCACGGAAGATTGTGCTCATGATGCGTTGATAAGTTGCACTGGCAATCTTCAATCCAAACGACATTACTGTGTAATAGTATACCCCAATGGCATTCTGAATGACGTGTGCTTCTGATCATCTGGGTGCATCTTAATTTGATTGTACCCTAAAAAGTCATCCATGAAGGACATCCTTTTGAAGCCACATGTGTTATCACATAATATCAGTAATGGGCAACATAAATTGTTCTTAGGATAGGCTGCGCTGAGATCACGAAAGTCGATGCTTAAGTACAGGGACAATATTAGCAACCCAGTCTGGGTGCTGCTCCTCTCAAATTAAGCCGTATTCGATGAGTTTATGAACTTCGGTTTCGATTGCTTCCATGATGTCAGGTCGAAACCATCATTGTTGTTGTTTAAGCGATTTAGCATCCGGTTTGATATTAAGATGATGCATAGCCACCTAAGGATTGAGGCCTAGCATGTCTTCATAACTCCAAGCAAAGACATCAATATACTCCCATATGAGGGATATGTGGTCTTGTTTCTCTATTGGCGATAGGCTTTCACTTATAGAGATGAGCTTTGGGCTTGCTTGATCACCCACATCGACTTAGATAACCTTATCTTCGGTCGGAGGTTCGCGTTGTTTGAAATGCTTCTCCCATTGAAGATCAAGTTGTTAAGCCCAAAGATCAGCGTCAAATGGCTTGATGTTGTCATCTTGCTCTGCCTGACTGATAGATGTCATGTTGGCGAATAGCTTTTAGAAGACTACCCCACACTACAATCAAAATCCCACCTAGATGAATCTGAAGATTGTGATGGTAGCGATCTGTCAGTCTCTGGTTCTAAATGTTAAGGTGGAGTGACATATCCCAACCCCTGCTCGTGCGGTCATAATAGTTGGAAGGTTTTCTTTTTGGTACGAAAGGCTATAAAGGTATGCGCCGTCCTTTACCGAAATCAAACCATCTTTGCGATTTAAGTTGTATTCCATTCTTTTCATCATGCAGTGCGCTGACCGTGCATAATGAAAGAATTGTGGGAGTTCGAAGTCATCATCTTATTCTCTAGATATCGAGGTTTGAGCCCGGCCTCTGCCAAACACAATTGGTGATTGGTCTCTTTTACAAGGAGAGACAATGAAGACAGACCCTTTATTGCCCTGAATATGCATACATGCCATTTGCCGAGATTGATAAAGACATGTGTAAGGACCTAACATTGACAAATACATCCTCAAGACACAAAAAGTAATCAAAACTGACATTCTCATTAAGGACCCATTCTCCCTCATTTTTGATAGGGTTATTGCAATCAAAATCATCTAGATATGCTAAAATAAATTCTACACTAATAGTAGTTGGTGCATCTTCTTCTGATTCTAAATTCGCCTCATTGTCACTGTCGACGTCATCGAGCAATGATTGCTTCAGTGGCTCGATATCCTCTTGGTAGAGGAGGGAGTCAGTGAAATAGTTCTCCACTCCTTTGAACGGTTACACTTCAGCGAATACCGTTCAGACCACAACATCATCTCCCACATATTTGAAGCACTAGTGCATTATAGAAGGGACGATCTAGTTGGCATGGATCCATGGTCATCTGAGCAAGAGGTTGTAAGACGTGTCAACGTTAATGATGCAACACGTTACTTTTGATTTTCAAATCTCCAATTTTGCATTAGAGACGAATCTTGCCAAGGGGTGAGTACTAACAGCATTGAAGCCATAAATGGTTGTAGTGTTGGTGGATAACATGTTAAGTGGGATACCCAGGAAGTAGAGAAGTCTCTTTAAGATGATACAGAGAGCAGACCCTATATCAACTTAGATCCTCTTGATACATGTAGAACCATTATATCCAATGGAGTATAGAGGTCTATCATGCTTATTATCTTTGAGGAGCATGTCCTAAGGAGTGAAGGTGATGGATGGAACCTGTCGTTGCACTAATTGACATTGGGGGCACAGAATCCCATCATCATCAATAGGGGCTGCTAGCACTTGAGTCAGAAAGATTTTTTTAGTCACCAAGTGCATCCCTAAGTGCCTCTCTTGTCTCCTTTGAGAGGCAAAGTAACTCATACATAGTCATACGAGCTCGAATATTGGCAAGCTGTGAAGCGAAAAGGAGCGTTGAGCCCTTTTGGATGATCCTTCTTCAATGATTTGTCGTATCAGACCTCCTTTTGCTTCTCTTTGTCGAGTGGTGGGGATGGTGCAGAAGCCTAGATTGGTGCAGTTATTCTCGACATCATTGGCTGCTGTGTCTTGTCAGCGGTCTGGTCATACTGTCACAGGTACAGCTTTCCAGACCGGATGCCTATTGGTTGCGAGGTAGTGGGCTATGCTGCTAGGGCAAGCTTCTCCTCTTCTGAGTCACTAAGAGAATCTATAGTCACAACGTCGTCATCCGTTGCAAGGGAGACGGTGTTACACGACTTGCCTTTGAGCTTCGGCTTGCTAGATTCCCATTGCACATCTTTGATGATATCTGGGTAGACCCACATGATCTTTTCAGATTTGATCATCATTAGAACGAGGGCCTTGGCTTTCTGCACTTCTGCCATTGGGTCGATAACATCAAATCTGGCTTTAGGGACAAGAGTCACTACATTTTGAACCATCATTTTCTAGAAGGTCCCAAAATTGAGAGTCACCATATTTGTTGTGACTTTCTTTTGCTTTGACTTGAGAGTCAGAACTCTAGCGTTCACTAATGCTTGGATCTTGTCCTTGAGGACAAAGCATTTGCTGGTGGGATGATGCATCATTTTGTAGAAAAGGTAGTAGTTGGCATCGTTTGTATGCCCCACTTCATTAGGCCACCAAACTTCGGGTAATTTTAGCTTATTATCCTTGTGAAGCAAGTGGAAAATTGTCACCACCTACTCGTCTTTTAAGGAATAGACCTTTGGTAGGAATTTGAATTCATGATTGCCACTTGTACCGCCTTTCTGCTTCGGTTAAGCTGCTCCTGATAATTCAACGACCATGGTTTCTTTTCCTTTTGGTTGGAAAAATTGGGCTGCATCTGCCCCTTGTGTTGACCCCTCATTTTTTCTTGGGTACTGAGGGTTCAAACTTCTTAGCTAATTTCTCGCCTATGTCAGCTTGCTCGACAAGCTTTTTTCATATATGGGCTTTTACAGCTCTCATACGAATTTTTACTTTGTTGAGGAAGTTATGCCGACAGGTCTGGAATAGCATGGATAATGGCATGCTAACAGGGCACATAAGAGAAAAGTTACAGAACCTCTCAATATATTCCCGCACGGGTTCTTCTCTTTTAGAACTGTCTAGAGGAGCTTGTCCATGGTCATCTCAGTGTCTTCGTAGAATCGAGTCAACCTAAGAATTGATGGAGCCGCTGGGCAGACTCCTAAACCAATCAAAGACTACCCTCTTAAGGCTGCCAATGAATAGCCTGGCCATTGTAGACTGTCTAAAAATCTCTAGACACAAGTCATCAAACGCAGAGTCCATACTTTATAGCGAGGCTACTCAAAATAGGAGGCTCATGTCCCGCGTCTCAGCACCACTCTAGTGCCAAAACGGGAGGCTCGAGGCCCGCGTCTTAGCACCACTCCAGTGCCAAAATGCAAGACTTGAGGCTCGTGTCTCCCACCACTTCAATGCCAAAAATGCGAGGGCCGAAGGCCGCATCCAACATCATCTCAATAGCAGAATACGAGGCTCGAAGCCTATGTCAAGCATCATCTCAATGACAAAAAGTAGAGCTCAAGCCCGCGTTTCAACTGCAGGCTTGCCCTGCGTCTCAGTTGTAACTGTCTCCGTTACTGAGTCAATACTACCCACGTAATCAGGGGAGTTAACCCCCATTATGGAAGGATTTTAGGGGACAGTTTTACCCCTAGAACCCTCCATAAATAGCTAAAATTGCTATTGAAAAGGGATGGACGGATATTGGCATATTCTAAAAAAAAATAGAAAGAGAATCTAAGGAGAAAATTACAAAGAGTTTAACTCTTCTACACAAACTTGTTATGTTTAAGTTCTGTCCAAATCTCTTTGAGATTTCATTTGATAGGAGTTGTGCTACTCCATCAGTGATCCAAGGAGAAAAGTTTCAAAGAAGCTTGACGTTCACCTGGTCAACGGAAAGCAAAATTCACTTTCCACCGTTATGCAAAGAACCCGACATTAAACAAAGAGGAGATTTGAGGTTGAATATCTCCTTTCTCTTGTAATTGAAAATTTGAAATTATTGTAATCTTTCATTGATTCATGAAAATTTTGCAATACATATTTTCAATTTTCTGACCCGTATAAGAGATGGCGACTCTGCTGGGGACTACTTTCTCAACTGATGAGTAAGTTGTGGCACAAGGTGATGTCAACTTCATGAGAAAATCAATCGGGTCACTTGTCGTGGAATTCGACAAGACAAAGTGCGAGGAGTTACTCTCTTTTGGCTCCAAGAGCCCCAAATGGCCCAGTAATACCACAGGGTGTCCTCAGAGATCCGTTCTCAAGTCGATTCAGAGACTTTTCCAAGAATGGCCTGCGCAAATAGCACCTTTCTGGTTACATCGCCCGCGTAGCCCGCATTAACATCTCCCACGAGACCCGCGAGGCCAACGATAACGAAGGCCAATCTCGCCATACTTCTCCTCTCTAGATTTCTCAACTCTAGATAACCGGGGGTCCCCAACAACTCGTAAAGCGTAACTGGAATGCTGAACGTCGACAAAAGCATCACGCACGTCGACAACAGATGGAAGAAGCTGAAAAAATCATCTATCCAGCAGATACAGAATGTGGAGTTCAGGCCCTCGTTTCTTTTGAGCAGCACCAGACTCGCGAACCTCGCGTCTCTGTATCAAAGTACGGAGCTCATGAAGTCCGAGTTTATTAAGTTTTACCTCACAGACGCAACGTTTAGCAACGCGAGGTCCGCGTCTTTTCTCAAAGACACGAGACCCGCGTCTCTATACCAAAACGTAGAGCTCATGAAGCCCACATTTCTGTAGCTTCACCTCACAGATGCAACGTTCAGCAACGCGAGGTCCGCGTCTCTTCTCAAAGATGCAAGACCCGCGTCTTTGTGCCAAAACGCGAGGGTCGCGTCTCTTCTGTAGGGAGCGAGCTTCGCGTCTCCAACTCAAAATGTGAAACCCTGTCTCTGAGCCTTGCGTTTCAAAGTTATGACACAAGACTCACATTTACTCTCCGATGGCTAAGGTCAGAACTGAGCCTAGAAGTTCTCATCCTCAGAGATTCGAGGCCGATCTCTTCGATTCCCCTGCAGTGGATCTAAGAGATTATTTGACAAAGAAGAGGAGTCTTCATCAAATCACTCCACAATGCTACTGTGAATGACTCATCACAGTGGTGCTCTCTGAATGCCATTGCAGCTTATAGGCAAGCAAACCATCAGCATTCAGCTGGTTATCAGCAGCGCCAGCTTCCCGCTCGAACAAGAGGTATCGCTCCCGCAGGAAGAGAACCTTTTCTGATATGGAGTACTCTGAAGTCACTGCAAACATGGTGGGCCCAAGTATCACGCCAAATAAGACTAAGGGGAAGCGGCATGTAGTCAGTTACAACATGTCTAACACTGAGCTGGAAGGAGTGTACCGGCATACCCGCACGTAGACCGATACAATAGTCCCAGTGGACTACAGTGTCCTAGCCTGGGACATTGAAGTAAGTGAAGCACACTCTGCCATCATGAAATCACAAGCCTCGAATTTTGGGGAGAGAGAAGCTTTCACAAATATGGCAAGCACTCCTGAAGAAATGGCCAGGCGCGTTGAACAACAAGCCCAGGTTCAGAGGGAGCAACTCGATATGATTCATACTCAACAATAATCTATGACACCCTTAAGCAGATGCTTTCGCAATTGTTTAAGGATAAAAAGAAGAAGCCGAAGGCCAAGACTCCTTCAAAGAAATCCAAAGGCAAACTGAAGGAATGAGAGAGCTTATCTTCTACAAATACCGAGGATAAGGAACATTCCAACTCTAAGCCACCCAAGTCTCCATCTGAAGAGGAGGGTAATTCAGAGAAGCAAAAGGAGCACTCAATCCAAAAGGATAAGCAAATTGAAGCAACGCCTTGAGGCCTTCGACAACCAGAAGGGCTTCCAAGAAGCAGGAGTGGTCCGACCATACCCGGTCGAGTGGGATCTTGTCCCGTACTCTCCTAAGTTCAAAGCTCCGACCTTACATGCCTTCGATGTTAAGGGGTCACCGAACCAACACATATACTATTTCAAGTCTCAGACCGAGAATGTAGTATCAAACGATGTCATTCTGTCTTGTTTGTTCATTGGCACCCGGAAAGGGATTGCTTTTGAGTGATTCATGAAGCTCCCAGAAGGTTCTATCAAGAACTGGAATGACTTGAAGAAGCTTTTTCTCACCCGTTTCTTCGAAGATGATTCGGAGATTGCCATGACAACTTCCCTGACGACGAGGCAACAGAAAGGAGAGCTGGTTAAAGCATTTGTGAAGAGATTTCAGAACATGAAACTCAGATGTCCCAGCGGTATGACCCAGGCCACCTTGGTGACTGCCATAATTTACAAATCTCACTCTTAGCTCAAATAGGAGTGACTGAGAGTCATACCTAAAAGCAGTTGATGCAGCAAGGCAAGCAAGCGGAGGGGATTATCGCCAGGGTTAAGGTAGAAGAAGGTAAGCCCAGACTCGAGAAGTCGATGAGGCGCGCGCCAGAAGCGTCTTTTCGAGTTAAAAGAAAGGACATACTGGTGACAGAGACAAAGTCTCCCTCTAAGCTCCAACTAGCTAGAGGTGGTAGCTCTTCAAGCCAGCCACACGCCAACAAGCAGTACTCCTTCAAGAACGAGCATATCGATTTGGTATTCAAGTTACTCAATAAGAGCAACAGACTGAAGCTTCCTGAAACTAGACGTCCTAAAGAAGTGGGCAAGACTGACAATCCCAATTACTGCTTATACCACAAGATGCTGGGGCACCTTACTAAGAACTACTACATCTTCAAAGACATCCACCAAGCTTTGATTGATGCAAAGGTGCTCAAGCTCTGCCCAGAGCAGAAGAAGATGACAACTAACATGACGTCATTTTTTCAGTTCGTGGTACAGCCTCCAATGCCAGCCGGAGTAGTTCCCATCCCGAAAGGGAAACTAAGGGTGATCAATACAGATTCACACCACCAGCGAGAGAAAGGTGTTCGGGGTCGAAACTAGCACTCAAAAACGTGTGTTTTATGAAATCAATGTAAAAGCTCGCATGTGCTAATGTACCCTCGATACTTCCGTTATAGCATTGGCTCAACGGGTCGAATCCACAGGGATGGGAGGCGATAGAAGCATTAACAGTTTCTATTCACATTTTATGTTAACAGTTCTTCTTTGTTAAAAGAATTAGAAAAAGAAAGTGAAAAGAAAAGAAAAGGAAATCCAGAATGTGGTAGGTGGAGAAGGCGATGAAAACGTAGATGTAAAAACAAAATAGAAGTGGTTTGAAAAACAAATAGGAAAAGAGATGAAGCTTGTGGTAAAGAAAATGAAAACAAAGACAAACAAAGAAGCGGTGAAAACAACAATGAAAAGATACTTTGAAAATAGTTTCTAAAACAAGATAAAAAAAACTCATGGCTACTAACTACTAATTGATCCACTAACCATGCTAACCTCTTAGTGATAGTTGCCTCACATTTGATCCTCGGCCATCACTAATCCTTGGCTTCAAGAGACGATACAAAGCATGGCAAATGAGATGGTTCTTCACATTCAAACTTGCATCAAGAGCAAGCTAATACAAACATTAGATCATCAAACCATTAGAAGCAAGCATGAAATAAGAGAGAGTTAGCTTGGTTAGAAAGTTAATAAGTTAAATGTTAGAACCCATCATCATGAGCCATCAATGGCTCTTGTAAGAGCAAGGCCTTATAGAGGCTACTCGATTCATGTGGATTATCAAGTAAGTGGTTAGATGGTTAGTGGTTAGTAGTTAGATTGCCATGAGAAGAAAAGTTAGCAAAGCATCATGTAGAAGATGAAGAAGATTACATTGGAGAAGAAAGGAGGCACCTTTACATAGACTGTCACCATCTATTACATCAATCCCTCTCTATCTCTCTCTATCTGAATCTCTTAGCCCTACGACAAGATCTAAAAACGAAATAACATAACAAAATATAAGAAATGAAGAACACCTACCTACACTACACTAAAACATAGAAACCCTAGCCTAAATGAAAAACTCCTTCGTTCTGACCCTCTACAGGGGTTTATATAGGCATAGGATGATTCCAGAAGACGAGACGGGGCCACGCGTCAAAAATCGACGCGTGGCCCCACCAAAGGGCCGCGGATCCGCAGCTTTTTCCGTGGATCCGCGGCCAAACCAGGGAGATATCTCCCTGGTTTTGGTGCGGGGATCCGTCTTGGCTCCAGTAGCTTCTTGGTATATACCATTTTGGGTGTTTTGTCCGTATTTTCATCTGACGTGCGCAAGAGTCTAGATTCGACGTATCTTCTAGATAATCCCTTTCTTGGCCTCCAAGTAATGCGGATTTAATTACCCTAAAATAGAATTAATTAGGCTCTTATTACTCCTTTGCCCTTGAACTTTGGATTTACCTGCAATAGAGACCAAAACACGGTTTAGACCGACAATTTATTCATAAATTGGTGGGAAAATGCGATATAATAATGCATAATCGTAGACTAATCACACCCCCACACTTATCTTTTGCTCGTCCCGAGCAAAAAAAGAAAAGAAAACTATACTACTAATGTTATTACACCACTTTCGCAGGTGACGCGATTGCACTAAGCGTGTGCAATAAGCCGTTAAACCTCTAGATTACCCCTAGAGGAGGAGTGTTGTCTCCTGAGGGTTTTCAGCAGATTGCACCCACAAAATCCATAAAGAAAGAAGACAAATGTTAGTATTTTGAAAATGCATTTTGAAAGAGAGACAAGTTTATGAAATATTTTTGCAAAAATATAAGCGATCTAAGGTCATAAGTCCACCAAAAATCATTCTTCCTTAAACTTAGTCTCTATGCAAGATCTTGTCTTCAATTAAGGTAAGAATTCAAAATTGAATTGAATATTTTATCTTTCATAAAACCTAGATAATATGCACTTTGTGATAGTGAAGATTTCTGGGATTTCAACTCTAACCATCAAGCCATTTATTTTTATATTTTTTATATATTCTTTCTTTTTCTTCTTTTTTTCTTCTCTTAATTTTCTTAGGCTTTCTAGTTCACCCATGTAGTGAGCCTATGACCGATGACTCTCAGACCAGACGATTTTAGGGCACCAGATGAGAAAACATCCCTCGGGTTTAAGGACTCGAGTAAACAAGGCCACAAAACTAAGGGAAATTATTTGTTTCTTTTTGACCACCGTTAGGCGTGAATAATCATGCTTCTTGAGTCATAATTATCCAGCTTAATAAGTGATGATTTTTTTATTTATTTTTTCTTTTTATTTATGGCATTTTAGGTCTTTGTTTCCATCCCAAAAATTGTGTAAGTGTGAAGTGCATACTATCTAAGACAAAAAATTCAAGATAAAATTATCTCCCGAATTTATCTTACTTAGCCTATAATTTTAAACAAGATCCATTATTTTGACTGGGTTTAAGATGTCATAATTAAGGCTTCCTTAATTTCTACGATCATCTTAATTTTCTTAAAAATAGATCAAAACTTTGTCTCTTGTTTCAAAAAATTTTTAAAGAAAGAGAAAAATTCCTATACAAAAGAGAATATTTCTAGAAAAATTCCTATACAAAAGGGAATATTTCTAAAAATATCCTAAAAGAAGTATAAAAGAAAGAAAATCTAAAAATTCCTAAAAGAAGTGTAAAAGAAAGAAAATCTAAAAACTCTATGTTAGTAAACCCTCCCCCACACTTATCTCATGCATTGTCCTCAATGCATCGTGATGTATATATGCATGAAACAAATAGAGAGGAAAGGAAAAATCACCTCAAGGTGGTGATTCCGGTGGTGGTCTGATTGGTCCACGGAATGCGGCCCAATCTAACTTGCGTGGAGTCCGGAGGAACCCACCAGAGACCTCTAGAATACAACCCACTAGAAAGATGTATATATTTATGATTTTTATTAAAAATTTAACCTCATCCAATTTTCAAATTTTCAAAATAATTTCGGAGTCAAATTTATCAAGACCCTTGTCCCAGAATGGAATGATTGATTTGGACTCAGGAAGTACAGGAACTAATACCGACTCAGAAAAAAGACTTAAATCAAGTAAAGGTTCAGGAGTCGAGATTGGTTCAGGAAGTGGGTCCAAATCAAGAAGATGAAGCTCAAGTCCACATTCATTTCCCCATGATGGAATGTGACTTTCTAAGGTTGGTGATTCAAGTTCAGGAATGACAGGTATGGGAATCAAAACTGACTCTAAAATGTTGCTCAAATTGGGTAACATAATAGGAGTCAATATTGATTCAGGAATTTGAACTGGATCACAAATTTGAGGATCAAAGTCACATTTCTCATTGAATTCAATTCCATAAAAACGAGAACTTGCCAATTTATCAATGGAACTCTCAAAAGTATGAAATTGGTCAAGTTCAATATGATCATCATAAATGATTGGTGATTCAATTTCACAATGGACTGGCACTGGATCCAATACTGACTCGGAAAAAGGATTGAAATTAGGTGAAGACACCGGAGTAATAATTGAATCAGGAAGTAGAATTGAATCACGAATTTGAGGTTCATGATCATACTCATGCTCAAGTTCAATCTCAGGAAAAGGATAACTTGCCAATATGTCAATAGGATTTGAAGTTTGGACAAGTTCAGGTGGATGTGCTTAAATTGAATCTTGATGTTCAAAATGACAAGAGTCCTGGGTCAGATCAATAGAGTTTGGCATAGCTGAATTGGTCAAAGGTTGATAAGATAGAGTTTCCTCATACCTATAAATGCTAACCAATTGACTCAATTGTGTTTCCAACCTATTGACAGACTCAGAAGAAGATTTTTGAAATTGTAACATAGACTCCTGCAAGATTTCTATACTCTTTTCTAGACTTGATTTTTCTACAAGTGGATGCTCTAGAATGGGAGTATAAGAATCTTGGTTTTGAAAATTTTGTGAAGAATGTGAGTCAGAAATGTTTTGAGATTGAAGCTTGGACTCACACAAGGGTTCCTTACTCATTTTCAGGGCAGATGGTTGTTCATTAAGAGGAGGTGGAACTGAGTAAGACTCTTGAAAATACTGTGAAATTGGAGAGGCCAATGTTTTCTGAAGTTGTTGCTCGGCCTCTTGTAGATTGGCTTCTATACTCTTTTGTAACTCAGATTTTCTTCAATTGGTGATTCAGAAAAAGGAGTATAGGAAGCGAAATCGGGAAATGAACATTGTGTAAATTGTGGACAAGGTGAACATGGGGGACAAGGAGGTTGAAAATTAAACTCGGGGGAAGTGAATCCCCATTGACTCTGTGACGAGTTGAAATTATTTTAGAAATTATAGTCATAAGAATGTGGGTATAGGTTGTATTGATTCGGATAAGTCCAACCCGGTGTATTTGGTTGATGCATATTGTAAAAAGCCGGGTTGGAATTATCCGAATCGAATGGGGTTGGTGTGAAATATAGATTCATATTCGGATTGAAAGAATTGTTATTGTTGAATTCCATATCACAAACAATCACAAGCAAAAAGGAAAAATCAAACAACAATTAAAAAGAAAATAAAAAATCAAAACGAAGCCTATAGTAGGGTTGACCTAGACCTAGACGACTCCTAACTGGTCGATTACCCGGGGGAGGTTGTTGCTTGAATCTGACCACAAGCTAATCGGCCAGGTAGGGGTAAAATACGGTGAGTGGTATCTGTGCGTAAGCAACGTGCCTTAATTACGCCAAACCACGGTATCTTCGAGGTGTAACCTCTTAATCCCCAACCTTAGACACCGATTTCACAAGAGTAAGATTCAAAACAAGTTTCACCCTCGGTCAATCTCTTAATGAGTCTGAAATGTCCCTAGGGCCAACGTCTATCAAATTTTATTAGAGCTTGGGTTGTGTGAGTGGGGAGGTGGTTTTTGGGCTAAGGAAGGGTGATAAAATCCCCACCTTATCTTGTATGGGTTTTGCCCTTAATTTCAATTTGTGCAAGTGTGCAATATAGACAAGAATATAACACAAAGCGATAAATCACCCACGTGTTTGTCCTATGCTATATGCAATGCCATATGTACATCTCCATCCAGATCACAACAACAGAACAAAATACAGTATATTGGAATTGAATTGACACGTGCCTAAATGCAAATGTCTAAACCATTTAAAAGCGTCCAAATACCGTATTTTAGTTCTTTAGTTTATTACGGTGTTGTAGGCAATTAAAGCAGAAAGATAGCAGTACAAATCTACTAGCTATTACAATGAACACATCCCAGCACAACAAGATACACAATGATTACAAAATGGCCGCATTTTCGCGGCAAAAGTCGCGTTTGCGCGGCGGTTCTTTAGAAGCTGGGGCCCTACTTTCAAGAGCAGGGAGATGCAAAGCTAGTTTATGTTCTGCAATGTTACGATTCTGTAAAGAATGTCCTGCACACCAAAACAGAGAAGATAATGTTAACAAAAACGTGAAATCGAAACCATTCCCGCTCCCCGGCAACGGCACCAAAAATTTGTTCGGGGTCGAAACTAGCACTCAAAAACGTGTGTTTTATGAAATCAATGTAAAAGCTCGCATGTGCTAATGTACCCTCGATACTTCCGTTATAACATTGGCTCAACGGGTCGAATCCACAGGGACGGGAGGCGATAGAAGCATTAACAGTTTCTATTCACGTTTTATGTTAACAGTTCTTCTTTGTTAAAAGAATTAGAAAAAGAAAGTGAAAAGAAAAGAAAAGGAAATCCAGAATGTGGTAGGTGGAGAAGGCGATGAAAACGTCGATGTAAAAATAAAATAGAAGTGGTTTGGAAAACAAATAAGAAAGGAGATGAAGCTTGTGGTAAAGAAAATGAAAACAAAGACAAACAAAGAAGTGGTGAAAACAACAATGAAAAGATACTTTGAAAATAGTTTCTAAAACAAGATAAAAGAAAACTCATGGTTACTAACTACTAATTGATCCGCTAACCATGCTAACCTCTTAGTGATAGTTGCCTCACATTTGATCCTCAGCCATCACTAATCCTTGGCTTCAAGAGACGATACAAAGCATGGCAAATGAGATGGTTCTTCACATTCAAACTTGCATCAAGAGCAAGCTAATACAAACATTAGATCATCAAACCATTAGAAGCAAGCATGAAATAAGAGAGAGTTAGCTTGGTTAGCAAGTTAGCAAGTTAGATATTAGAACCCATCATCATGAGCCATCAATGGCTCTTGCAAGAGCAAGGCCTTATAGAGGCTACTCGATTCATGTGGATTATCAAGTAAGTGGTTAGATGGTTAGTGGTTAGTAGTTAGATTGTCATGAGAAGAAAAGTTAGCAAAGCATCATGTAGAAGATGAAGAAGATTACATTGGAGAAGAAAGGAGGTACCTTTACATAGACTGTCACCATCTATTACATCAATCCCTCTCTATCTCTCTCTCTCTGAATCTCTCAGCCTTACTACAAGATCTAAAAACGAAATAACATAACAAAATATAAAAAATGAAGAACACCTACCTACACAACACTAAAACATAGAAACCCTAGCCTAAAAATGAAAAACTCCTTCGTTCTGGCCCTCTACAGGGGTTTATATAGGCATAGGATGATTCCAGAAGACGAGACGGGGCCACGCGTCGAAAATCGACGCGTGGCCCCACCAAAGGGCCGCGGATCCGCGGCTTTTGCCGCGGATCCACGGCCAAACCAGGGAGATATCTCCCTGGTTTTGGTGCGGGGATCCGTCTTGGCTCCAATAGCTTCCTAGTATATTCCATTTCGGGTGTTTTTGTCCGTATTTTCGTCTGACGTGCACAAGACTCTAGATTCGACGTATCTTCTAGATAATCCCTTTCTTGGCCTCCAAGTAATGCAGATTTAATTACCCTAAAATGGAATTAATTAGGCTCTTATTACTCCTTTGCCCTTGAACTTTGGATTTACCTGCAATAGAGACCAAAATACGGTTTAGACCGACAATTTATTCATAAATCGGTGGGAAAATGCGATATAATAATGCATAATCGTAGACTAATCAAAAGGTCTCGTACCTGTTCCTACTCCTCAAAGAGAGACCATGTGGGTTCATCCCGACCTCATGGAAGGCCAGCAGTGGACTATTGTTACTAGCAGAAAGTTCAGAGGCAAAGCAAAAGCCTCGCCTTGTAATGTTGTGTGTGCTTCCTCTAGAGAAGCGAAAATTGATGTCCCCTCGCTAACTGATTCTGAGGAGGAGACAATCGTCCTTACTGCAGAGATGAATGCACTGCTCGTAGCAGGGACTCGTTTGGGTCAGTCGTACTTGAAGAAGTACGATGAAGTAGTGGCAAGTCCATCTAAACTGACCTAAGAGCAAACAAAGCAATCCACGAAGCAACTCATGGAGAAGCAAAAGGAGCTTCGGTACGCCAAAACTCTCCCAAAAGACAAAGCGGAAGGATCCTCAGCACCTTACCGCTTTGATGTCTTGGCTCAACAGGCCAACATTCCAGCTAGTATCACGCTCTATGAGCTCCTGAGACTGTCCAAGTCAACAAGGAAAGCTCTTAGAGAAGCTTTAGAAGATGATGAGGCCTTCATGGCCCAGATTCTGGCTAAACCAGGAGAGAAAGATGAAGAAAATTACTTCCACGCCTCTCAATATGTCCCCTGCATAACCTTCACTTCAAATGACATGCAAGTCAAGAGGAAACATGATAGACCCCTGTACTTCACTGGGACATTGAATCATCTGAGGTGAGCTGCATTCAGGTAGATCCAGGATCCGCGGTGAGCATCATGCCCCGTCGGGTCATGCAGTACTTAAGATCCCCACTCATCGATTGAATGCCACCCAGACTACCATCTATGGCTTTAACACCAATGGTACGCGCCCGATGGAAAGATCAAACTCAAATTCCAGATCGGGGACTTGAGATCTGAGGTGATGTACTATGTTATTGACGCTGACACTTCGTATAACTTACTGCTGGGACGATCATGGATTCATCGTAACTCAATCGTCCCCTCTACTCTCCATTAAGTCATAAAGTATGTTGATAGAGATGAAAAAGTCTGAACGTTGATTGCCAGGAGGCATCCATTCAAGAGGGTAGATAATTACTTCACAGACTCTCTTCTTTATTAGGATTCTCCAAAAGAAGACGAGAATTCCCAGCCAAAGGAACTAGACTCTGGTAATGAAGCTGATGTCGAGCCAGAGGCAGAAGAAGAATGTCTTTGGGAGCTGAATCCTCTTATAACGAGCATTAATAAGATCGATGTCAATAACACGGCCAATGATGTAGGCGAGTGATATATTAATGAAGAGTTAGATTTGGCTTATTTTTCTGTGTTTGCTTATGACTCAATATCATCTGACACTAGTACTGATGTAGATGATGACCCCCTGGTCGGCAATAGATGTCCTGACATCATTGCATGCACCGGTGAGATCATCTCTCACGACATGTCAAAGCATCAGTGATGTGTGAGGAACCTTCTTCGAGGTCTTAGAGAAACACAAAGGTCAAAAATCAATTCTTTTCAGGAGAATCGAGTCCAAACCAGTAAGTCGAGAAGACTCGGAAAGTGAGGTTGAACCTCCACAATTCTCTCATTACAAGCCAAATGTACTCAAAATGATAGAGAATATGGGGTATGACCTAACAAGTGGTCCGGCTTGAACTTTGGTAAAGGAAGGCGAACTCTACTTCGGCCTTTGTTCCTAGAGGGAAAACACCTGACAATTATCACCAAACTCGGAGGGGGTTGGGCTATGTGTCAACTCCAACCCGTCAGCCTCTGAGTCTGAAGAGTCATTAAATCATGACCACTCGTCAGGCACGTCATCGTGGGAGTCAGATGTCAGTGTCAGCGACATCTTCAAAGACCTTTCAGTGAACATAGTTTTAACAAGCCACCCGAAAGATGGAGACGAGAAAATGATCCATTCAGATACAGATCCCTGGATTGAACACCTGAATACTCTCTGAGACATTCGCTTTGAACAACGTGAACCACCCACAGAGGATAAGATAACCCAGATTAATCTGGGAGATGATGCTAATCCTAAGCCCTTCTTCATAAGCGAAAACTTACTACCATCCTAGAAAGAAGACTTAATACGTCTCGCGTGAGAGTATATAAATGTCTTCACTTGGAACTACCAGGATATACCTGGGCTTGATCCTTAAGTGGCTATTTATCACCTCAACATCAATCTGGATGCAAAGCCCGTCAAACAACAACAACGACAGTTTCACCCAGAGATAATGGAAGTGCTTCAATCGAAAGTCAAGAGCTTATAGGTTCCGATTTCATCGGGGAAGAACACCTTGATTGGGTAACTAATATCGTCCCGTTACCAAGAAGAATGAGAAGATCTGAGTTTGCATTGATTTCTGTGATCTAAATGAAGCTTATCATAAATATGAGTTTCCTCTTTCAATCACGGATGTCATGATCAACAACACGTATGGGTTTGAACGGATGTCTTTCATGGATAGATTTTCTGGATACAATCAAATTAAGATGTACCCTGACGATGAGAAGTATACATCCTTTAGAACACCACTAGTGGTGTATTGCTATACTGTGATGCCGTTCGGATTGAAGAATGCGGGCAACATATCAGAGAATTATGAATACAATCTTCTACGAGCATATACGCAAAATAGTTGAATGCTATGTAGACGATATTACAGTGAAAAGCCGTGCTAAAGGTGATCACATAGCAGATCTGAAGACAGTATTTGATATTATGCGGGCGCATCAATTGAAGATGAAACCTGCCAAATTCTTCCTAGGGGTGGCTAACAGTAAATTCCTTGGGTTTGTTGTGACATCCAAAGAAATCCATCTCGACCCAGAGAAAGTCCACGCCATCCAGGAGATGCAACATTCTAAGAGCCTTAGAGAACTTAGAGGATTTAAGGGCGACTAGCCTACATTGGTAGATTTATTTTAAATATTTCAGGACGATGTCAACCCTTCACCAAATTGATGAAGAAAGGTGCCTTATTCATCTGGGATGATGCTTGCCAACAAGTGTTTGAGGAAATCATGTGGTACCTCACGCATCCGCCTGTCCTTGCAGCTTTGGTGTCAGAAAAATTTTTCCTGATATACGTTCTAGTTATGGATCATTCTCTAGGAGCTTTACTAGCCCAGAATAATGATTAGGGGAACGAGTAAGCAATCTACTACCTGAGTAGAATCATGATCGAAGCTAAAGACCGATACAATCCAACTTAGAAATAATGCTTGGTGCTGGTGTTCACTATTCAGAAAATGCGACACTACCTGGTAGGCCAAACCATATATGTCATATCAAAAGTCAATCCTTTAAGATTGCTTATGACAAAGCCATCATTGTTGAATGATCGATTAGCAAAATGGGCCATATTGCTTTCCCAATACGAGATGTAATTCTTTCCACAAAAAGCTGTGAAGGGACAGGCAGTGGCACTTCTTAGTTGAACATCTAGATCCAAGAACGACCAAACTTTATGAAGATCTCTAAGATGAGATCGCTGAAGTTTGCATGACCTAGACGTCTTTCGAAGAACAGATGTGGTAATTCTTCTTCGACGGCGCATCAAAAATGTGTCCTCGAGGAAATATCGTAGTGGGAGTAGGGGTAGTACTTGTCTCCCCACAGAACGATGTAATCCCTTGTGCATTCTCAGTAACTGAGCCGTGTTCCCACAGTGTAGAAGAATACAACGCTCTCTTGATCAGGATGCAAATCGCCGATGAGATTGGCGTTAAAAATCTCGAAGCGTATGGTGATTCAAAGCTCATCATTAATCAGGTTCGCAGGGAGTACGAAGTCTGACATGAAGACTTAGTGCCCTATCACAATGCAACCATCTACATGGCAGAGTGATTCAGAAACTTCTATATTGACCATGTATCCCACCAGCAAAATGCGCATGCAGATGCACTGGCATCCCTCGCTGCTTCCTTAGCTCTTCTAGTTGGAGTGAAAAAGAAAGTGCTCATCTACAACCATGACTTGTACTGTCCAAAATTCACCCTTGAAGATGATCAAACACCAACATGAGACCTTCAAGTCAAAGAAGCTTTAGAGACCTTAGCAGGTCTAGAGCTCAGGGATTGACAATTCTCATACATCGACTACGCCTTGTATGATATACTAACCGATGACCCAAAGAGGCGACTGCTATCAGAAAGAAGGCCCCTCGATTCTATTTCAATGCGTTCAAATGAACACTGTATCGTCGATCGCATGATAGAATTCTCCTCCACTGCCTATCACATAAAGAGGCATAGGAGGCATTCAAAGAGGCTCAAGATGGTATGTGTGGCGCTCACCAACCTGGTCCAAAGCTCGGAGATCGACTCCGAAGACTTGGGTATTATTGGCTGAAGATGATTCTTGATGCCATCGCCTATACTAAGCGATGTCATGCTTGTCAAATCCTTGGTGATTTCATCCACCAAGCTCCAGTACATCTTCATCCTACGACTTCTTCCTAGCCATTTAAGATGTGGGGAATGGACGTGGTTGGTTCTATCAACCCACCTTCTTTCATCAACCCACCTTCTTTAAAAGGACATCAGTTTATCCTATTCATAATCGATTACTTCTCCAAATTGGCAGAGGCTATCCCTCTGAAGGAAGTGAAGACATCTGACGTGATCAAGTTTTTCAAACATCACGTAATCTACCGCTTTGGCGTGCCACGATGGATTGTTCATGATAATGGGCCTCAGTTCGTCAGTCAAGCTTCAACAGATTCTGCAAAAAGTTCAAAATATAAAGTGTGTCTTCAACAACATACTACCTAGCCGCTAACGGACTTGCAGAAGCTTTTAATAAAATCATTGAGAAGCTTCTCAAGAAGTTCATCTCAAAAAATTAATGCGACTGGGACGATAAATTAGGTGAATGCTTATGGGCTTATCGCACAACAGTGAGAACCCCGACAAAAGCTACAACATTTTCATTAGTGTACGGGTGTGAAGCCGTACTCCCACTGAAAATTCAGATCCCATCTCTGCGCGTTGCTTTGACATCGGAGATGACAGATGAGGAGAAGCATCGACTGTGACTCCAGAAGTTGAAAGTTTTGGATGACAAACGTCTACAAGCTCAACAGCAAATAGAGCTTTATCAAGCTCAAATTTTCAGAGCCTTCAATAAGAAAGTTAAGGGGCAGACTTTCAAGAAAGGCGACCTCATCTTGGCTATCAGGAGGCCAATGGTGATGACACACAAGACGAAAGAAAATTTTAAACCAAATAGGAAGGATCATTTGTGGTAGAGTCAGTCTACTCAAATAGAGCATATCGCCTGATAAATTCAGGAGGCTATATACTTATGATGCCGATTAATGACAAATTCTTGAAGAAATACTATCCTTGATCATGTTAACATTAAATCTCTGATCATTGGGTCAAGTATATATGCTTGCATCAAATGCATTCTCCTACAACGGAATTCTCAATTGATGACTATGCTCTGCTCAACACGAGTATAATGGTCCTCATTGATCAATCGCTAGTTGACTATGTTCAGCTCAACATAAGCATAATAGTCCTCATTGATCAATAGCTAGTTGACTATGTTCTGCTTAACACGAGCATAATAGTCCTCATTGATCAACAGTTGTTCGACTATGCTCTGCTCAACACGAGCATAGTAGTCTACATTGATCAATAGTTGTTCGACTATGCTCTGCTCAACATGAGCATAATAATCCTCATTGATCAACGGTTGTCCGGCTATGTTCTGCTCAACACGAGCATAATAGTCTTCATTAATCAACAACTATTCAGCGACAAGTGGGACCAGCATCGACGACCAAACATCGCTAGAATTCTAATCGGTACATAAGA
This sequence comes from Agave tequilana, assembly GCA_038442645.1. Taxonomy (NCBI): domain Eukaryota; kingdom Viridiplantae; phylum Streptophyta; class Magnoliopsida; order Asparagales; family Asparagaceae; genus Agave; species Agave tequilana. Next base: position 54,865 of record JAVJIF010017845.1, read on the forward strand.
AGCTAGTTAAGAGGAATGATCAGGGGAACGGGATACGAGAACACGGTCCAATCCTCAACAGAATTGAGCTAATAAAGACAAACTAACTGAGTATTAGTTTTGTCACTCTTCTTCAGAGGCTATCAAAATCCAACGCCCTCAACGGCTAAGGATAGAGAAAAATATTGGGTTTTAAGTTCAGTAGAAATTCTCGATAACTCATCATGGTAAGAGGAATAGCATGGCTAACTCAACTCAAACGGTAGTTGGTAAAGGCATACCAAATCTGTTGATATCTGAGGATTTACTAAAAATCCTAAGGGACTTGATCTCGCCTTCCCCTCCAAAATCCCTTATCAATTCCCTTTCATGGGATGGTAGGACCACCAAAATACCTATATTCATTTTTTCAGTGAAATGAGCACAGACTTGTCACGTTAACAGTAGACCTCTGACTAGCCATTTTTCTCAATCCCTAGTAGAGTCAGTCAAGTTAACATTAAACCTCTGACGATAAAATTTCACTAAATACTGACTCAAAATCTCTCCGTTATTATAGTAACATTACACCTCTAATGAGAAACCTCTCATGCCCCTAGAAAATCAATATTTATCATGTTAATATTATACCTCTGACAATTCAATCTATTTTTCACCAAAATCTCCTACCAATTCCCTCCTATGGAGTGGTAGATCCAAAAACTCAACGCTGTTATGTTAACACTAACCTCTACAGTGAACAGCGTCAATACTCTCTAGCGAATATGAACTTTCACTTGTCGACTCTCTTACATGGAGTCATAAGTCTTTAAAATTATCAAGTTACCACTACATCTCTGATAATCCAAACTTCACTTGTCAATTCTCCTTAGTAGAATAGCAAATCCTCAAAATTGCTTATATCGCAAACCAACTCTTGTCATGTTAACATTATACCTCTGACAAATTATTGCTAAGTTCAATATTACACCTCTAACAGTAATCAAGTCGCCGTCTTGTTAACATGCAACCCTTGATGGTCACTTCCCTCAGACTTTCATATCGAAGCTGAGGCGAGCGATGCTAAGTTTAACATCATGCCTCTAGTATCCAGTTCATTGTTAAGTTAACATCACACCTATGACAATATCCTTCTCTCGAGCTTTCACATCGAAGTTAAGATGACCAATACTAAGTCCAAAATTACACCTCTAGCATTATCTCCACTGTTAAGTTCAACACTACACCTATGACAGTGATATCTCCAGTTTTTCTAACGAAATTGAAATTTTTGTGGAGCTAAGTTAACATTACACTTCTAGCTTACATCCTTATCAAGTTAATATTATAACTCTGACAAGATTCAATCCAATCTGTTAAGTTTATATCACACCTCTGACGGTTAAAGAAATACTCATAGATCCCTGACAGGTCTACTCTCACTTGTTATTCTCTTCAATAGAATGGCAGGTCCACTTAAAATCACTGTTATGTTAATATCACATCTTTAACAGTGTTCTCTAATCCCCAACCAAGTGTTAATTATATTAATACTAGACCTCTGATGATAAACTCAATCACAATCCCCTGCGGAGTGAAAACTTCACTTGTTATTCTCTTCCATAGAATAACAAGTCCACCAAACTTGTTCAACTACAAGTCTAGTTCTCACTGTCAAATTAACATTACATCTCTGGCGGTAATTTCTTCAAAATCCTTAATGAATTTGTCCACACTTGTCATCCTCATCCATAGAATGACAAGCCCACAAAACTCGTTCGATCTCTGTCAAGTTAATATCACACCTCTGATAGAAACTCTCTCAGAATCCCTCATGAAACTGACTAACTCTTTAATTGCTCAGTTAATCGTTCCCTCTAGCAATTAAATATCATCATTTTAGTCTGTCTAAATTTTCACACACAAAAGGAAATGGAGACGAGACCGATCAACGCTATACATGTGGCAGCGCATCCAGAACGCGATGCTCGCGTTTAACAGAGCTGCGTCTCTTCAGAGCATCAAAGCTGCATCTCAGAAGAAACACCAAAGTTGCGTCTCAGCAAAAATATTAAGTCTGCATCCCTCAGTATAATGAGAGCTGCGCTCCACTTTGACGTTCGTGTCTCTTTGGTAAAGTGAGAGTTGTGTCTTAACTTCGACGTTCACGTCTCTTCAGTAAAGTGATAGCTGCGTCTCCACTTTGGCATTCGTGTCTCTTCAATGAATGAAAGCCGCTTCTCTATTACAAACGAGATGTGCGTTTTAAGTGCATGAAAGATGCGTCTCTACGGCAAACAAGAGCCGCGTCTCCACTTCAGGTGTGGTCTGCGTCTCCAAGGCAACACGACTTTTGCGTCTACAAGAGCTGTGTTCAATCTCTACTTCTGCAATCAGTCTAACAATTTACTAGCAAACACAGTTGACTATTTCTCCCAGTTCGATAGTACACCGATAAACAGCTCAGAGCACTGATGAGGTCCAGACTACGCATCTAGACACTCACGACAATCATCTCTGGTGACTTCAAAGAGTTTAACAGTATACTCACGAAGACTGGGATCCAAATAAGATCAAGCTCAGGGTATCTCAGAAGATTGCGAGTCTTGTCTTGAGAGCCCGTTGCCAGGAAAAAAGTCCAAAGTGCTCCGAAACTTGTCTCAGTCAACCGCGGAGTGTTCAAAACTTTGGAGGGGGTTCTGTAGACTATCTAAAAATCACTAGAGACAAGTCATCAAACATAGAGTCCATACTTTAGTACAAGGCTAATCAAAACGCGAGGCTCGAGGCCCGCATCTCAGCACCACTCCTAAGCCAAAATGCGAGGCTTAAGGCCCACATCTTAGCACCACTCTAGTGCCAAAACGCGAGGCTCGAGGCCCGTGTCTCAGCACCACTCCAATGCCAAAAATGTGAGGCTCGAGGCCTGCATCTCACCACTTCAACACTAAAAACACGAGGCCCAAAGCCCGCGTCCAGCATCATCTCAACGGCTGAACACGAAGCTCGAAGCTCGCGTCCAACATCATCTCAATGACAAAACGCAGAGCTCAAGCCCCTGTCTCAACTACTGGCTTGCCCTGCGTCTCAGTTATAACTGTTTTCATTATTGAGTCAATTACTTCCCACATAATGAGAGGAGTTAACCCCCATTATGGAGGGATTTTAGGGACAATTTTACCCCTATAACCCCTTATAAATAGCTAAAATTGCTATTGAACAGGGGTGGAGGGGTGTTGGCATATTCTAAGAAAAACAAAAAGAGAATCTAAGGAGAGGATTACAAAGAGTTTAACTCTTCTACACAAACTTGCTGTGTTCAAGTCTGCCCAAATCTCTTTGAGATTTCATTTGATAGGAGTTGTGCTACTCCATCAGTGTTCCAAGGAGAAAAGTTTCAAGAAGCTTGACGTTCACCCGGTCAACGAAAAATAAGATTCACTTTTCACAACTATGCAAAGAACCCAGCATTAAACAAACATGAGATTTGAGCTTGAATATCTCCTCTCTCTTACAATTGGAATTTTAGAATTATTGTAATCTTTCATTGATTCAAGAAAATTTTGCAAATATATATTTTCAATTTTTCGACCGTACAAGAGATTCTGTAGACTGTCTAAAAATCACTGGAGACAAGTCGTTAAATGTAGAGTCCATACTTCAGACGCAAGACTAATCAAAATGCGAGGCTTGAGGCCCGTGTCTCAACACCAATCCAGTGCCAAAACGCACCACTCCAGTGCCAAAATGCGAGGCTCGAGGCCCGCGTCTCACACCACTTTAACGCCAAAAATGCGAAGCCCGAAGTCCGCGTCCAGCATCATCTCAACGACAGAACACGAGGCTCGAAGCCCGCGTTCAACATTATCTCAATGACAAAACGCAGAGCTCAAGTCCGTATTTCACTGCAGGCTTGCCCTGCGGGGCTGTTTGGTTGCAAGGAAGTGGGCGGAAGTAAGGAAATAGGGAAGTATAATTGCTCACTTCCCTATCTATCTAAACACCGAAAAAGGAAAATAAGAAAATCTCTTTTCCTTTTATCTTTTCTCTTTTACACAACCATTTCCTCACTTCCAGAGTGCTACAGTTAATTTTGTGGTCATATAAATCTCATTTGTAATAAATTGTAACACAAAACAGTTAATTTTTTCCCATGTAAATCTCACTTGCATTCTAATTACAGTCTATTTTTTATTTTTCTTAATTAATTTTTATTTTAATATTATTTTACGGTCAACTTTGTGGTCAACTTTTCCACTTCCACTTTCACATTACCATCCAAACACCGGAAAAGACAAAATATTTTCAAACCACACTTCCCAATAACATCCAAACACCGAAAAACTTACTAACCAATTCCCAAGTTCCAAAGGGAATTATTACTACTTCCTCAATTATCACTTCCTCACTTCCACCCTTAACCAAACAGGCTCTGCATCTCAGTCGTAGCTTATGCCATTACTGCGTCAATTACTGCCCATGTAATGAGGGAAGTTAACCTCCATTATTGAGGGATTTTAGGGGATAGTTTTACCCCCAGAATTCCCTATAAATAGCTAAAATTGCTATTGAAAAGGGGTAGAGGGGTATTGGCATATTCTAAAAAAAATAGAAAGAGAAACCAAGGAGAGGATTAGAAAGAGTTTAACTCTTCTACACAAACTTGCTGTGTTCAAGTTCTGCCCAAATCTTTTTGAAATTTTATTTGATAGGAGCTGTGCTACTCCATTGTTGATCCAAGGAGAAAAGTTTCAAAGAAGCTTGACATTCACCCGATCAATGAAAATAAGATTCAATTTTTACCGCTACGCAAAGAGCCCGATATTAAACAAAGAGGAGATTTGAGCTTAAATATCTCCTCTTTCTTGTAATTGAAATTTTAGAATTATTGTAATCTTTCATTGATTCAAGGAAATTTTGCAATACATATTTTTAATTTTTGACTCGTACAGCCATGATAGCATCATTGTCTATCACGTTACTAGTCTGTGACCGGAAGTAATAAATGTACTGATTTGGCGAGCTTTTATCGTCATACATGTGCAACGTAGATGGCTTGAAATTTGGTGGATAGGGAACTAAATTCCATTCCAGTGGCTAATGACACATCATCTCTACTTTCTTTAGCTTATCTCTCTGAGCTATAGATGCAATCTGAGCTTGGATGCCCTTGATTATCTCGGCATTAATTGAGAAGCTTTCCTTTAACTTCTCAGTCTTAAGATGTTCATCATTATTATGCTCCTCCTCATTGCAATTGCTACCAGTGTCGTTGATGTTTCAGTTGAGCAAGAGCTGAGCTAACATCTGCTGGATGTTTTTCAAGGATTCTTGTTGAGTCCTGGAGGTCTGCTCTTGTGCCTCCATTCACTGACAGAGATCTTCTTCGAGGTTGTTGTCGGCTATGTTGACAGACATCACCCCTGTTTGCTCGGAGCTGACGGTATCAAAGGAAGCGTATCCACTGGCTTCTCCTTCATTGTTTGGCTATTGAAAAAGGTTCTTAATAGCTCTGGTGACATTGCTCTGGAAGAGGTGAGCTGTCCATAGTTTTAGGGTATCGCAATCCTAGAACGGGTACCTTGGAAGGTCCCTTTGGGTTCAATCAAAACCTGACTTAAGCCTTGGTTATATTCAGGGTCTGGAGAACTAAATGAGCGTACATGAACCCCCTGTCTTCCTCTTCAAGATCGTGCCGGATCTCTTCCTCTACTTGTCATATTGACAGAGACTGCGATGAAGTAAGATTTCCTGGCTTTCCTCTTCCTCCTAGACTTTGGTTCTCTGGAGGTCGGGGCTGACAAACGGTCAAATACTGACGGTTTGTTTGGAAGAGGCATTGTGGGGATTGGCCCCAAGCAACAATCAGCGGAATGCATGGTCACCAGTTGGCACCCCGCTCGTCCACACTGAGACAGTGAGATGCGAGCTTGCTTGTTACTCAGAAATTCCCGCGAGTCTATGTCGACCTGATCTAATCGATCCAACATGAAAGCTCGGGGAGGCTAAAAGTTAGCCCGATGGGTTGAAAAGTCTTAGGCTTAGCCCTAGACTTAGCCTAAAATGCTAATTTTCTGGCTGAAGGCAAAACTTCGCCGCAAGGTGAAGCTATCTGAGCACTTAGTACTTTAGCACTGTTGTTCAGTGCTCTTCCTTTAAGTGAAGTAACTTCATTGTTAGCACCAGAGGGTGCTATAATTTCACAGCTCAGAGCAAAAAGCGAAGTTGTGGCAGCTCGATGGTAGCACTGACGAGTGCTTTGCTTTAGCTTTGCGGAAAGTGCGAAGCTGAGCCTTGTGAGGGGCTGGAGTAATCTTGCGGTCAAAGACTATTCTAGCTTCTCTCGAAACTGAAGTGGAGGACCATTTAGCCTTGCATAAGGTGAGTTGGATTTTTCAATCTAGAGAGCCCTTAGGGCTGGTTTAACTTTGCGCCCAGCCTATAAATGCTGGAGCGAAGTTAATTCAGTCTCAGTTGAGGCTGAATTAGGCCAGCAGGTGGCCTTCTCTGTCCCATCATGAACTTATTGTTGGCCCAGTGGCCTTCCACTCTAGTTTTGATGATGATTAACTCATGTAGTTATGTTTACTAATTATCTTGTGATATTTAGTTTCAGATCATTAATCAAGATATTAGTTAGTGATTGCTTCAACAAAGGAGTTTTGAAGCCTTTCACATGGTGATTCCAGAGCCGAGCAACAAGATCATACATAGCACTCGTTGGAGTCTTGTTCGGTGGATTACGGAGTTTTGGATCGAGTCGGCTTGGTGACGGCGCTCTACAAGAAGACTTCGGTACCATAGTTTTTAGTTTGTTTTAGATCCATGTGTAAAAATTAGATAGTGTGATATGCTCAAGTTCACAACACACACACGTTTTATGTTTTGGATTTCGTTTTTCGGTTTTGGTTTAACCGATATTGGTTTTCATGAATAGATAGATTCAAAACAAATTTACATTATTTTAATGTATATTAGATATGTTCTATATACATACATGCTTCATATCCTAGACAAACTTATTTTGATATGCCTATTCATGAGTTTTGGTGTTTTGGTATTTTTAACAAAACATATTTTAGAATTAAAAGTCAAAAACATGGATATGTATATGTTTCATGTATATTGGACCTATGTCCATATGCAACATGTTTTAAAATGCTTAAGTATCATGTTTTTGTATTTGGATAAGGTTTGGACAAAGTTTATTGAAAAGTCTAAGTTTGAAAAAATACAGGTTTTAGTTTTCGGTAATTTTTCCATAACACAAACATGGTTCAATATGTTTGATATTTGTGTTAAAATTTTTAACACATGTTTGTATATCAATGTAAAATGATAAAACTATTTTTGTGGATTTTTAGAAGATTTATGGGAATTTTTAGAATATTTTTTAACAAGTTTTTCTGACCCAGATTTTGCCTGACAGGCTCTGGCGGTCGACCGGACCTCAGAGTCAGTCGACCGAGCGGTCGGCGACCGACGTGCACAAGCCTGTGCACGTTGGCCAGGCACTTGGGCCGGTCGACCGGGCGGTCGAGCTCTTTGGTTTTGGGCGGTCGACCGGGCGTCGATCGGCTTTTTCCAACGGTCAAAAATATGACCGTTGGCGGTCGATCGGCCGGTCGACCGCCAGCCGCCAGGGCTGACAAAAAGCCCCAACGGCTAGTTTTTGTTGGAGGCCTATTTAAACCCCATTTCTTTGGGATTTTGGCCAAGATTTTCAAGAAGAAAAATTTTCCTATTCTCTAGTGTTTAAAACAAGTTTTCAACAGTGTTTAAAGCCTAAAAGATTTCATCTTTGTTTTGTTTCAAGGGTTTTAGAAAATTTAAAGAAAACTAAGTTTTTGGGATATTGTTTTGGATCTTCATTTCTATCATTTCCAAGAGGTTTTCCAAGTAGTTTTTCTTTGTTATTTGATTTCCAAAAACACCTTGATTGTCACACTTGAGCTATATCTCCTATCCTATTCTATTAGGATCATTTATTTATGGGAAAAGGAATCTGGTTTGTGGTCTTTGTAACCACCTTGTTGTAACCACTCTTTATTGGTGATATCCCTCTTTGGGAGAGGTGGATTTGGGTTGTGGTTTACTCCCTCTTGTGTGAGGTGGAGTTGGATTGGTGTTTGCCTCGGTGAAGGTTGTATTTGTTGGATTGGTGGAGTTCGGTACTCCGGTCTTCGGTAGACCATTTGATTGCCTCGGTGGAGGTTGTATTGGTTGAGAGAGGAGTTCGGTACTCCCGGTTGTATTTGCAAATCCTCGGTGGAGGTTCCCTCGGTGGGAGTCCTAGGTGGACAAGTTAGTGGATTAGAAATCCTTCTCGGTGAAGGCAGGGACGTAGAGCTCGGTGCCCGAACCTCGAAACACATCTTGTTATTTGCGTTTGATCAATTGACTCTCAACCCTCTCTCTCTCTTTTATTGTGTATTGCATCATTCATATTGTCATATCTTATATGCTTGTGTTGTACCTTGCATCTATTCATATTGCTCATTCATATTATATGCTTGGCTTGTGTGTGTGTCTCACTTGTGCTTAACCACGAGAGCTTCATATAGCGCCTCAACTCTTATTCAGAGGAATCAAGAGGAGTTAGTCCAGAGCCCTTCACGGGGAATTCGGCTACACTCGTTGGTTGCACTAAGTGTTGTTGCAATTTGTTTTTAATTTTCGCATTTAGTTCATTAGATTAGCGGTACACCTATTCACCCCCCTCTAGATGTACTTTCAATTGGTATCAGAGCCTACGCTCTTGATATTTGGTTTAACCACCTAGGAGTGTGATCTTGGTTAGCTAATCTATCATTTGCATTTGCACATATATCTTGTTTGCACACACTCATGGATTGCTTGTCACTCCCATGTTTGATGTTTCCAACATTGACACATGAAAATTTAGGATGTCCATGTATTTAAAAACCCTAGGCTTGCATGTTTTCCTTACTGCTACCAAGAAATGCTATCTTGGCAACCACAATCATATAGGGGCCAATGCACAAGCCCTTGAGGCTATTAGAAGCACGCTTTCTAAAGAATATCTTATGCTTGTTTCTAACTATGATTCCGCCTTTGCAGTGTGAAACAAGTTGACCACCTCCAAGCTTCAATTGCCAATTCAACCGGAGGAGGAATCTAGCGGAGAATCCGAGTCACAATGCTTCATAGTCCAAGGGAATGACTCCTTGAGGTATATTCGGAATCTCAATTAGATAATGATGATGCTAGTTCTTCTAATAATGAGCATGTTGATCCCAACACTTTAAATGAAGAACTTTCTATAGTTTGTGAAAAATTGATAGAAAAATATAACATGTTGAAAAAGAAGAGTTTTGAACTTAATAAAGAAAATAAGGATTTATGTTCAAAACTTGACATGGTTTTGCAAGAGAAAGTGGAGATTTCCAATGAGAGGGATTCATTGAAATCAAAGCTTGACCTTGCCCTAAAAGAAAATGAATTTTTAAAATCTAAAAATGATTGTGAAATAATTTGAAGAAAATGAAAAATTGTCTTCAAAAGTTGACTTTGTTTTAAAAGAAAATGATTCTTTAAAAATGAAAATTGCTTCAATTTCCAAGGATTTAGAAGTTTGTTTAAAGAAAAATGAATCTTTGAAAATTGATATTGCTTCACATGTTTGCCATGCTTCTTCATCTAACTCACTTATTGCATGTCATACTTTTTTCTTAATTGAAAATGATATATCTATGCTTAAGAAGAATATGGATTGTTTGGGCTCCACTTTGAGCCAATGTGTTTTGAGCCATACACGTTTGGAATCTTTGTTTCGAAAGAAACAAGTTCCATCTTTGCATGCACACCCTCCACGGCATACACATGCTCCTCACGTACACACCCATCACATGTATGCTCATGTGTACACTTGTACACATTGTGGACGTAAGGGCCACCTTACTAAATTTTGTTATGATAGAATACATGTTTCTAATTTAGCAACTAAATTTGTTTGGGTTAGAAAAGGTACTAACCCCCATGGACCCAAAAGAGTATGGGTACCAAAGACCACCCCTATTGTATTTGATGTAGGTGTGGGCTCTCGCATAACGTGAGAGCGATGGTGCCTTGAAGTGGATGCGTTCCATGCTTAAAGAGAACAATTTGGATGCATCACTTTCAAGGGATGTTTGGTGGGAGGACCACCTTGGTTTGGAGAACTAGAGAGGTGCCCTCATCGGTTTTGGTATCGATCTCTAACTCCCGTTTATATTTACATGCTTTTCATGTTCATTGTTTATAGCATATTTTGTTGATTATTGATTATTATGACAATGCCATGGTTATTAGGCCATTGACATGCATGTATAGCTTTTGAGATCACCCATGCTTAATATGGATCATTCTTTGTGTTCTCGCATATGTTTAGCTATTATGTATATCATAGTTCTAATAGCATGTGGATTTACATAATGATCATATCATGTTGATTTATGACTTGTTTTATGCTTCGTGATTTGATTACTTGTTTAAATGTTAGTTTTCATTAAAACTAGGATATATACTTGTACATATAGTGGGCCACAAATAGATCATTATATGTTTGTGCTTTAACGCTTATTTGTACCCATTAGATGTTCTAGTATAGTCTAGTTTTGATGATTCATGCATTTAACTTGTATTCCTATTCTATCCATGATTTTCATGTTCATATGTTTAAACTTCATGTATATGTCCATCTTGTCCAAACTATTGATTATGCATATACATCTTTTGAGCCACATGTCTTAATGCATATACATTTGTGGACTCGTTTATATTTGGATATGTATGTATACTTTAGTTTGTATAAGACATACATATGCTTTGAAGATTAAATAGTTTTTGATGATTTTCATGTTTTGAGGAATATTGAGCTTGAATGTCTATTTTAATGATTATTTGTGTCACATAACACTTGTACACTTACTTCATTTAAATGTTTCTCATGATTATGTTTTTCATGAGTATGTATGGGCTTTATGGACTTTGAGTGTTTAGTGCCATGTGATTTACATGTGTTTCATGAAAAATATTATGTTTTATTCCTTACTTGAAGGATTTCGTACTAGTTTACAAATTTTTCCATTTAACTAGTTCGTATTCTTCATTATGGTAGTGTTTTCAAAGATACTATATTTTTCAAACCTATTTTTTTTTGAAACCCCTACCTTCCAAGGGCGGTTGGATGGGAGACCATGCACATGTTTGCTTTATAGTGAAAATCATTTTAAACTTGAGCATGATTGGGTGGTAGGAAATATGAGATATACTCTTGATATTATTGTTGTTTCAATTGGTATCATTGGATTCTTTCAATTGGTATCAATATTGACATTTCTTGTATACTCATATATAGTTTTATGTATGTATGCTTTCACTTCAAATTGTATCAATTTCGATTGGTATCTAATTTTTCATACATATATATGTTTATGCTAAAGCTTGAATTTTTAATGACCATCATGTTTCAATTGATTAGTTTTCAATTGATATTTTAAACACAAGCTTATGCATCTTTTTAGTTGGTATTTCATAAAGGGGATAAAATTTGTATTTTTATCTTTCAATTGGTATTTTGTTTACCGTTGATTTCTACTCCCACACTTTATGTTGAAAATTGATTTTATTTTGATATCATATGCTCTAATGACAAATACTTACAATTGGTATCTTTTTGTATCAAGATGCTTATTTGAATACTTTAAATTGGTATCAGGATTTTATTTGTTTTCTCAAAATTGGTATCAATGCCTTATTTACTTTCATTTGGTATATAAATGTACTACTTTGACACATTTTTAATTGGTATCAAATTTATTTTATTGAGAAAATTCGAAATGTTTTTAATAAGAAATATGAAAAATGTTTTGATTTATATTGTCTATATGCAAGGGGAGCTTAACATCTCTTCTACATATAGATTCATGTTGTGTGTATCTTATATTGAGGAGCTTGACAACTCTTCTTTATGCGATACACGTGTGTAGGGGGAGCTTCACATCCCTTCTTATGCATTGCATATTTTGTCTTATGTGAATTAGGGCTTGTCATCCTTTCTTCATGTAATGCATAAATGTAGGGAAGTTAACTTAGCATCTTCCTCTTCATGAATGTATATCGCATATATCTATTTATTGATTTGTTTGTTTGACCCTTAGTTAATTCTTTGTTTCGAACAAAAAGGGGGAGAAGAATTTATTGATTTGTTTTTACTTTGACCCCTTGTTGATGATTGACAAAAAGGGGGAGAAGTATTTGGTATATATATATGCATGTTTTTGAAAAAAGGAGTTATGTTTATGCATATATGTTTTGTGTTTTTGCAAATAGGAGAAAAAATTTGATGTGTTTCATGTTTATCTCCATGCATTTGCATACATGTTCATGAGCCTTTATTGCATATTTATTATGTTTCTTCCTATGCATGAGTTAAGGGGGAGCTTCTTTGAAGCTTAACTTTAATCCATGCATATATAACTCCATGATTTTTGTCATCATCAAAAAGGGGGAGATTGTTGGCCCAGTGGCCTTCCACTCTAGTTTTGATGATGATTAACTCATGTAGTTATGTTTACTAATTATCTTGTGATGTTTAGTTTCAGATCATTAACCAAGATATTAGTTGGTGATTGCTTCAACAAAGGAGTTTTGAAGCCTTTCGCATGGTGATTCCAGAGCCCGAGCAACAAGATCATACATAGCACTCGTTGGAACCTTGCTCGGTGGATCACAGAGTTTGGATGAGTCGGCTTGGAGACGGCGCTCTACAAGAAGACTTCGGTACCATAATTTTTAGTTTGTTTTAGATCTATGTGTAAAGATTAGATAGTGTAATATGCTCAAGTTCACAACACACACACGTTTTATGTTTTGGATTTCGTTTGTTTTTCGGTTTTGGTTTAACCGATATTGGTTTTCATGAATAGATAGATTCAAAACAAGTTTGCATTGTTTTATTGTATATTAGATATGTTCTATATACATACATGCTTCATATCCTAGACAAACTTATTTTGATATGCCTATTCATGAGTTTTGGTGTTTTGGTATTTTTAACAAAACATATTTTGGAATTAAAAGTCAAAAACATGGATATGTATATGTTTCATGTATATTGGACCTATGTCCATATGCAACATGTTTTAAAATGCTTAAGTATCATGTTTTTGTATTTGGATAAGGTTTGGACAAAGTTTATTTGAAAAGTCTAAGTTTGGAAAAATACAGATTTTAGTTTTCGGTAATTTTTCATAACACAAAAATGGTTCAATATGTTTGATATTTGTGTTGAAATTTTTAACACATGTTTGTATATCAATGTAAAATGATAAAACTATTTTTGTGGATTTTTAGAAGATTTATGGGAATTTTTAGAATATTTTTTAACAAGTTTTTCTGACCCAGATTTTTGCCTGACAGGCTCTGGCGGTCGACCGACCGGTCGACCGGACCCCAGAGTCGGTCGATCGACGTTCACAAGCCTGTGCACATTGGCCAGGCACTTGGGCCGGTCGACCGGGCCAGAGAGCTTTGCTCTCTGGTTTTGGGCGGTCGACCGGCTTCTTCCAACGGTCAAAAATATGACCGTTGGTGGTCGACCGGCCGGTCGACCGCCAGCCGCCAGGGCTGACAAAAAGCCCCAACGACTAGTTTTTGTTGGAGGCCTATTTAAACCCCATTTCTTTGAGATTTTGGCCAAGGTTTTCAAGAAGAAAAATTTGTCTATTCTCTAGTGTTTAAAACAAGTTTTCAACAGTGTTTAAAGCCTAAAAGATTTCATCTTTGTTTTGTTTTCAAGGGTTTTGGAAAATTCAAAGAAAACTAGGTTTTTGGGATATTGTTTTGGATCTTCATTTCTATCATTTCCAAGAGGTTTCCCAAGTAGTTTTTCTTTATTATTTGATTTCCAAAAATACTTTGATTTTCACACTTGAGCTATATCTCCTATCCTATTCTATTAGGATCATTTATTTGTAGGAAAAGGAATTTGGTTTGTGGTCTTTGTAACCACCTTGTTGTAACCACTCTTTATTGGTGATATCCCTCTTTGGTAGAGGTGGATTTGGGTTGTGGTTTACTCCCTCTTGTGTGAGGTGGAGTTGGATTGGTGTTTGCCTCGGTGGAGGTTGTATTTGTTGGATTGGTGGAGTTCGGTACTCCGGTCTTCGGTAGACCATTTGATTGCCTCGGTGGAGGTTGTATTGGTTGAGAGAGGAGTTCGGTACTTCCGGTTGTATTTGCAAATCCTCGGTGGAGGTTCCCTCGGTGGGAGTCCTAGGTGGACAAGTTAGTGGATTAGAAATCCTTCTCGGTGAAGGCGGGGACGTAGAGCTCGGTGCTCGAACCTCGAAACACATCTTGTTGTTTGTGTTTGATCAATTGACTCTCAACCCTCTCTCTCTTTTATTTGTGTATTGCATCATTCATATTGTCATATCTTATATGCTTGTGTTGTGCCTTGCATCTATTCATATTGCTCATTCATATTATATGCTTGACTTGTGTGTGTGTTCCTCACTTGTGCTTAACCACGAGAGCTTCATATAGCGCCTCCACTCTTATTCAGAGGAATCAAGAGGAGTTAGTCCAGAGCCCTTCACGGGGAATTTGGCTACACTCGTTGGTTGCACTAAGTGTTGTTGCAATTTGTTTTTAATTTCCGCATTTAGTTCATTAGATTAGCGGTACACCTATTCACCCCCCCTCTAGGTGTACTTTCACTTATTTCTGAGCTATGGGTAGAGGAGACCTAGCCATTGAGAGCTTTCCGTGCTTGCGTGCACTAGTAGGATTGAACCATCCTCGGAGAGAAATTGCTCAAACTTCTTGGTCAAATTAGGGTATGTTTGGTTGTCGTAACTGGCCGTAATTCGTAGTTGTAATTGGTAAAGTCTTTTACAATTGTAAATGAGTTACATGTATGTAAATTTTACGGTGTTGGTTGGTAATATAAAATTGTAAAGTGGGAAAGTGTATTGTGCTTTACGGTGTTTGGTTGTCGTAATGTATAAGCCGTAAGTGAAAAAGTTGACCACAAAATTAACTATTTGGTGATTTTAAAAGTTTTAATACTGCAAATAAATATTAAAAAGTTAAATATTAAAAAAATTTAATATTAATATAAAAAATATTACAAATTTGTATGACCACAAAATTAACTGTAACTGGGCTGTAAGTGAGTGGTAACTGGGTTGCAAGTGAGTGTTAGTTGAGTTACGTAAGTCTTTTACGAATTACGGTCCAAACAAACGTCGTAATTGTAACTGGGTAGTAAGTCATTTACGAATTACGGAGTTTTACGCGAAACAAACGGCTCCTTAGATGACCAATGTTTCAGCAGTAGACTTGTGGGTCTCACCATCGTATTGCGATGTTGTCTTCTTGTTGTTGAAGAAAAGTTTCCCCAGCAGAGTCGCCACCTTGTTTTCCATAGATTTGTAATATGGGAAGCTTACAAGTAGTTGAAGAGAATTACAAGTAATTAATTAAAACAATAAAAAATACAAGAGCTCTCCTCTCAGAGTTTCTGGGAAAGTATGCCGGTGGAAGTCTGGTCAGCGTGCGACCACTTTGTTCTGTTGACGATACGAGTGGTTGAGTCTTTGAGTCTTCTCTTAGAGATTTCCTTCTCACCTGGTTCTGAAAATCCTTCGAGGGAGGAAGACCTTAGGGTATTAGCACCCTGAAGAGAGAAGCAAGGTTCTCTTAAAGAGCTCGGAAGCTTGAAATTTTTCTCCAGTTAGTAGCCAACATCCCTTAGCCTGCCTAGCAATGGGCTATTTAAAACATTATGGGGTGTAATAACCCCTCCTAAAAATTAGCAGTTTGATTTAGTCAATCTGATCTAGCTTCGCTCCTGGAGCCAGGATAGCTTCGCAGTGAAGCTAATCATAGCTGGAGCGAAGTTAGAGACCCCCGCGCAGAGTCACTTAGCCAGGTGGCTTAAGATTTATTGCAACAATCCCTTGATTCTCTCCACTAATCAGGAGATTTTCCTTGATCCTCTCTACCTAATTGAGAAGTGATTGGATCAAGGCAAATAACATGTGATAATGATCATATCAATCTCGTACTGAGATTTAAATTGTTAGAAATGACTATATAAGCTCGCAACGGAACTAGCTCGCAGCGGAGCTAAGGAAAAAGCTTTATGTGAAGATGAACGCACAGCGGAGCTAGTGAGCTATCTGCAAAACTTGTAGCGAAGTTAGCAATGAGCTCTTAGTTGAGCTAGAAGACAGCTCTCAACTGAGCTTTAAAGAGCCTTAGGCGAAGCTAGAAAACATAGCTTGTAGTGAAACTGGATGTTTAGCTTCCTGGATTTTCCTCAGAGACTAGTAATTGGCTCATTGTCTGCTTCACTAGATCAGTGGAGTTCAAATTATCATTTTGTCCATCAACATGTCTTTAGCCTGTCTGCGACTTGTCTTTTGGAAGTGTCGACAAGTTAGACATCATTCAGACCAGTTGAAGTGCTGCCTAAGAGTTCGTCTTTTTGGAGTGTCAACAGACACCTCATCAGACACGCTTACTACGCTCCCGCTTGGCTCAACCCTTGGGTTTTCTAGCTACCATGTGTGGATGCGAACCAAGCTTAATTGCATAGCCTCGCCAGGTACGAATTTAGCTATTTCCTAATTTGCTCAGCCTTCGAGCTTAACCGCTCTGTGGTTCTTCATCAGCTTTTGGGCTTAAACCCCCTAGGTTTTCTAACTTTGTCAAGAGCCTAGCCAAGTTGTGTGTCTGCGAGCTGAGCTTAATTGTGTTGCCTAATCAGGCACGGCTTAGCCACGCTCCCACCTTGCTCATCCATTAGGCTTTACTAACTATGTCATATGTCTGTGAACCGAGCTTAATTGTGTAGCCTCGTCAAGTATGGTCTAGCATATACCTGCTTGCTTTGTCCGGGCTTACTCACTTATCATTTCTCTTACCTGCTATTCATATATGCTTGTGTGTTGTTTGGTTCTAGCATTTCCTGCAGTACATACTCAGCCTCCGGGCCTAATCGCTTCGCGATTCTCTAATACAGCCTCCAGGCTTAACCTCTCTGAGGTTCATTAAAGTCCTCTTGACTTTCTATACGCTACACCTGGTAGGCAACCCAGCGTCAGCACTTTACTGCTAATTCTATTTGAGCGTAGTTACTCCGTGAGCGCGGCTTCGCCACATACGGTAGCATAGCGTTTCTACACTCACATTGTCATGTGCGTTTAATTGTGCTGCAAGCGGTAACCTCGCCGAACGTGATGGCATCTAATGCTGTGCGTTTGCTTCGCTCCAGCTTTGCTTAGCTCCGCTTGGATGATCGCTTACTTGCTTGCCCTCTTGAAAATTTAACTTTTATTCTTTTCTTGATGGTTGTGAAGAGTTTAAAAACCATTACTCATGTTGTTTTTCAAAGCTATATTATTTTCCTGTATTCATACCGATCCCCTGTATCGGTATCATTTTTCTATTCATACTGATCCCTTGTATTGGAATCATTTTCCTATATTGTGATACACGATTGTTGATATTTACTACGCCAATCACTTGACATACTCTCACATGCTATGTTGATCACCTGACACCTGTCATGTTATTACTTAACACCTGTCACCTGCTTGTTATCGCTTGACACCTGCATGTTATCACCTACACTTGCTTGGTTTCATTTGACACCTATATATTATTACTTGTCACCTACCCTACTTAACACTTGACTTGTGATTATCATATTCTGGGAACCCTGTAACTGTTGTCCTGTATTATATACAGTGACCTGTATTCCTAATACTCATGTATTCATGGAACTCCTGAACCTATCATGCTCATGTTGCTCCTGAAAATTGATAAGTACATAATAAACTATAAAAAGGATAACTTACATCAGTTTGGAAAAACTGATGGATATTAATATATGTTCATGTTTACAGTGATATTAGATATGTTGTACAACCTAAACTTTCGGTTCTACCTGAGGGCCTCCATGTGTTCCAAGGGGTGTGCTGGCACCCTCCTTCCTGTTACTTACCTGAATGGGCATATAAATAAGACCCATCTACTGTACGCCTTGCGGCCGGTTCTGTACACCAGCAACGGAATACTCTGGACCGTGGTTCCAGGCATGCACGGGATCCACTATAAATATTGTTCGTTGAAACCCCGTTGGTTTCCAATAACAACCTCAGCTTACTCATATATGGATATATGTGTGTTGGGACACTAGGACACCTATCTAAATATATGTGTAGGATGAGTAATACTAATAAGATGCTAATCAATAATTTATCGTGTAGTTTTCCCATTCAGGTTGTATACACTCGGATTACGGTTAAGTGAGGCATATGGTATATAGATGAAGATTTTCTTGTTTGAATTATTTTTGACATACTTGTCAAATGAAATTGTAAACTGAGCTTGGACAATTAGTTTTGCTCGTATTTTGTTTTATTCAGTTTTATCAATTTTATCAGTTTTATGATATTTTCTTAGTTTAGGAGATAATTCGGGTTATATGTAATCAGGATAAGGTGATGTGAGATATAAGGCATATATATGAGAGTTTTCTTGTTTGAATTATTTCTTCGATGTATGAATCTCACTGATCAGTAATTTGTCCTTATATAACTGGTTTTTCCATATTTACTTTACTTGCTATCTCATTGCCTGCTCTTATGTACCTGTACTCACAACATAATTTTCATTACATGCTTTTAATTCAGATTTATCGATACACATATGCCTGTCCCTGCATGCCACTTGGCACTCATCTTACCACTTATTGGAAAGTTTCTGACTCCCTGGACCTGTATGTTCAGATCTTAAAGCTTAACCGTGGTGGACTTCTTGATGATCAGAGTTGCACGTGGTAGTGGATCAGCAGTTGACCGTTTAGAGTTCTTTCCTTCTAGGCCTCTGCTTGTCTCTTGAGTTTTCTTTTTCTAACTCATGAGCGTCTTTTTGTACTGTTCATAATTGTATATCTCTTTGTATTCTCACATTTGTGCTTATCGGTGATGTAATATTCTTGTAATATTGTGTCAAATCCTGTGTTAACTTTGTAATTTAACTCATATGTTATAATGTAAATACATATAAAGAGGGATATTGCCCCCCTGCTATGTATTCTTTACTTGATTGATTTAATAAGATCTTTCTCCCCTTCTACCCTGAGGACGTAGGCAATTCCCGAATCTTATTAATTTTGTGTATTCTCACATTCTGTCTTTTGTTTACTCTTTCACACGATTGGTGACTATTTTCTGGTATAGCTGTTCTCTATTTCTGAGATTCCAACAAGTGGTATCAGAGCTTTCCGGGTTTGACGAGGCATTTTCGTTCGGGCGGAGCAAATTGCTTTGGAGACTGTCTACAGTTTTGATTAGAGGTAAAGATCCGATCGTTCCTATTTGAATTGTTTTCACTAATCATTTTTCACATTACTTTGAGGAGTAAGGAGATGGTTGGAAGTAGTCAATCATCAGTGAAATCTGTGAGTCATCTTTCAACGAAGATTGATGTCGTAGACGATATGAACAATTTTAGGATGTGAAGATATGAGGTAATGGATGCCCTGATGACATCAAATCTTGAGGACTCTCTGCATCTGGAAGAAAAGTCGGAGGAGACATCTGAGAAGGACTAGGACAGATGAATTGAATGGCATGTGGCATCATCAGGTCTTCTTTGACGCAAGACATCAAGTATCATGTGTTGTATGAGACTTTCGCAAAGAAGATTTGGGAGATCCTCAAGAAAAAGTATGTGACGAAAAGCATCGAGTCTCGACTGCTTCTGAAGAAGAGACTTTATCGCTTCTAATTGAAGAGAGAGAGCTCTCTATTGATGAACACATGAATAACTACACAAAGCTTCTTGCAGACCTAGTTAATGTGGATTGGCGATTGAAAAAGAGGACAAGGCGGTGATTCTTCTGAATCCTCTTCATGATGAAGAATATGAAATCTTCTTCTTAACCTTGATCAATGGTAAACAAATACTAAACTATAGTGATGTGTCTGTTACTCTTGTAAATTACGAAGTAAGGAGGAAGAAAAAGCAATTTTATTCCAATGGCACAACAACAGAGGCGATGACTGCAAGAGGATGGGTCCCAATCATAGAAAAGGCAAGGGAGAGTTTGAAAAGTCCAAAATTAGTGGTCATGAAGAGTTAAAGAAGAACCAGTGTGCTTTCTATAGAGAAGAAGGACACTGGAAGATTAATTGTCCAAAGAACAAGTCGAAGAAGAAGGAGTCTAAATCAGAGGCCACCATCGCACAGACGCATGGTAATGATTCTAACTCATTTGGTTATTCACTTTCTATTACCCCTATTGATTGTTGTTTAGAAAAATCTGAGTGAATTTTGGATACGGGTGTTACCTATCACGTTTGTCCCAAACGGGAGTGATTTACTAGTTTTAGAAAACTAGATTGAGGCTTGGTATCTTCGACAACGGATACACATGCCAGATTAAAAGGATAAGTACAGTTCGCATCAAGTTATTTGATATGATGATATGAGAACTGAAAGATGTGAGGTATGTACCTCAGTTGCAGAAGAATTTGATTTCGATTGGAACTTTGAATGCACAGGATCTAAGAGGGACTCTTTGAGAAGGTATTTTCAAGATTTCCAGTGACCCATTGACATTACTGAAGGGCATTCAATGTAACAACTTGTACTATTTGAAAGGGGGTGCAGTTACAGCAAATTTGACAGCTTCAAAATATTTGAAAGACGACTCTACCAGGTTATGGTATATGAGTCTCGGACATACAAGAGAAAAGTCTTTACAAGCTCTTGCAAAAAAAGGATCAGTGAAAAGTGCATCTACCTGTAATTAAGTGAAAAAATGCATCTACCTGTAATTTAGAATTGGATGGACACAGCGTCTGGATAAGAAGACGACAGTAAAATTTGGCACCACAACTCACAACTCGAAAGGTCTTCTTGATTGTGTTCACATTGATATTTGGAGTCCTACCAAGACTGCATCGCTTGGAGGCCATCTGTACTTTGTCTCGTTATTAATGATATATTTAGGCAATGTTGGGTATACCCTATGAGACAAAGATTTGAAATCCCAAATATGTTGGTAAAATGAAAGAATATGATAGAGAAACAGACTGATAAGAAGATTAAGGTACTCCAAATTGATAGAGTCGGAAAGTACAAGGATCAATTCTTACGATTTGGTCAGAACATTGGTATTGATATTCACTTCACAAATGAAATACATGGGGTGGCTAAGGAGATAAACCGTTCATTGTTAGAGAATGTATGATGCTTATTGTCTAATGCATGATTAGACAAATCATTTTGGGCTGAGGCATTGGTATATGCTAGCCATCTCATTAATTATCTGTCATCGACAGCGATAGGAGGTAAAACTCTGTTGGATATTTAGTAGGGTGGAGCTACTCAGGAATAGTTTACTCCAGGTATTTGAAAGTCTGGCCTATTTTAGTGCCAAAGATGGCAAGGTAAATTTGCGAGCAAAAAAGTTTGTATTTTTGGGTGTCAAGAGGAATATAAAAGGCTACAAGCTATAGTACCCTGAAAATAATAAAATTGTGTTGAGAGCAAGCATGTCATGTTTAATGAGATTTCATTGTTGAAGTTTACAATCTCTCAGCAGCTAGAGAGGATAAAAACCAAGGATGTATCGCAGCAGGTGAGATTGATGCTACTCCACCACCACCTCCAGTTGTTCGGTATCACTTAAGATCTCACCGAATGTGTCACCGGGTGGAGATCATGTAGCCGTTTTGAATGTTGAACATGTTGAAGATATTTATGAGGATGCCAAATTATTTGCAGTTAT
>JAVJIF010017846.1:0-26495 GCA_038442645.1 Agave tequilana
CTATATTCACGGTTCCAGCAAGACGGAAAGGCCAAAAATCATTCTTTTTAGGTGGATCTCGTCTGAACCAACGCCCCGCGAAGAATCAGAAGGCGAGGAGGAATCCCCTCAGTTCGATCACTACGAACCAAAAGCACTCAGAATGATGAAACGCATGGGGTATGACTTAACAAGCGGACCCGGGTTGAACTTTGGCAAAGGAAGGAGAACGCTACTTCGATCCTTTGTGCCAAAAGGAAAAATACCCGATTACTATCATCAGACTCGCAGGGGGTTGGGCTATGTATCAACTCCGGCTCCATCAGCCTCTGATTCTCGAGGATCGTCAGGTTACGATTACTCTTCAGGCACGTCATCATGGGAGTCAGATGTCAGTGTCGGCAACATCTTCGGAGAACTTTCAGTGAACATGGTTTCAACAAGCCACCTGGAAGACGGAGATGAAGAAATGATCCAATCTGATACGGATCCTTGGATCAAACATTTAAATACTCTTTGGGATACCCGCTTTGAACAGCGAGAGCCACCCACAGAAGACAAGATTGTTCAGATCAATCTGGGGGATGAGGCTAATCCTAAGCCCATCTTCATAAGTGACGGCCTGTCACCTTCGGAGAAAAGGGATCTAAAATCTCTTGTACAAGAGTATATAGACGTCTTCGCCTGGAATTACGAAGACATGCCCGGACTTGATCCTCAAGTGGCTATGCACCGCCTCAACATCAATTCGGACGTAAAGCCTGTCAAACAACAACAACGACGATTCCGCCCAGAGATAATGGAGGCGATTCAATCAGAAGTCAGAAAGCTTATAGATTCTGGCTTCATCAGGGAAGAACAACACCCCGACTGGGTAGCCAACATTATCCCCGTTGCCAAGAAGAACGGAAAGATCCGAATCTGCATCGATTTTCGTGATCTGAACGAGGCCTATCCCAAGGACGAATTCCCACTGCCAATCACAGATGTCATGATTGACAATGCATGTGGATTCGAACGAATGTCCTTCATGGACGGATTCTCAGGATATAATCAAATCAAAATGTATCCTGACGACGAAAAGCATACCTCCTTCAAACAACCACTAGGGGTCTACTGCTACACCGTCATGCCCTTCGGACTGAAGAATGCAGGGGCAACGTATCAAAGGGCCATGAATGCCATTTTCCATCAGCAAATGCGCAAAACAGTGGATTATTATGTTGATGACATTGCGGTAAAAAGCCGCGCTAAAGGTGATCACATATCTGACCTAAAGGCTGTCTTTGTCATCATGCGGGCTCATCAATTAAAGATGAACCCCACCAAGTCCTTCCTGGGGGTAGTTAGTGGCAAATTCTTAGGATTTGTTGTAACCTCCACGGGGATTCATGTGGACCCAGAAAAGATTCGTGCTATCCAGGAG
Source organism: Agave tequilana (assembly GCA_038442645.1). Classification (NCBI taxonomy): domain Eukaryota; kingdom Viridiplantae; phylum Streptophyta; class Magnoliopsida; order Asparagales; family Asparagaceae; genus Agave; species Agave tequilana. Next base: position 1,406 of record JAVJIF010017846.1, read on the forward strand.
ATGCAACCTCCGAGAAATCTCAAGAAACTCAGGGGATTGCAAGGACGATTGGCGTACATCCGCAGATTTATCTCAAATCTCTCCGGAAGATGCCGACCCTTCGCTAAACTAATGAAAAAGGGTGTTTCGTTCATTTGGGACGACGCTTGCCAACAAGCATTTGAGGAAATCAAGCAATACCTCACACAACCACCAGTCCTTGCAGCTCTGATATCTAGAAAACCTTTCCTGGTATACTTTTGAGCAATGGATCATTCTTTGGGAGCTCTACTAGCTCAAAATGATGATCAAGGACGAGAGCAAGCGATCTACTATCTGAGTAGAACAATGATCGGAGCCGAACATCGGTACAACCCGATCGAGAAGGAATGTTTGGCACTGGTGTTCGCCATTCAGAAAATGCGACACTATCTGGTAGGCCAAACCATAAATCATATCAAAAGTCAACCCCTTGAGGTTACTCATGACAAAGCCTTCATCGCTAAATGGCCGACTGGCAAAATGGGCCATATTATTATCCCAATATGAGATGCACTTTTTACCACAAAGGCCATTAAAAGACAAGCGGTGGCGGATTTCCTAGCCGAGCACCCAGATCCGAGGACAGCCAAAGTCTACGAGGATCTCCCAGATGAAGTCGCCGAAGTCTGCCTCACTCAGACATCCTTCGAAAGACAAGTGTGACAACTTTTCTTTGACGGTGCATCCAGAACTAGCCCAAAAGGACATATAGTGGCAGGAGTAGGGGTAGTACTCGTCTCCCCACAGAACTATGTGATTCCTCGAGCTGTCTCGTTAATAACCGAGCCCTGCTCCAACAATGTAGCAGAGTACAACGCCCTCTTGATTGGGATGCAACTCGCCGATGAGATTGGCGTTAAAAATCTCGAGGCATATGGTGACTCCAAACTCATCATTAGCCAGGTTCGCAGGGAGTACGAAGTCAGACATGAAGACCTAGTACCCTATTACAACGCAACCGTCCACATGGCTGGGAAGTTTACAAACTTCTCCATCGACCATGTACCACGCAAGCAAAATGCGCATGCAGACACACTAGCGTCTCTCGCTGCCTCTTTAGCTCTACCGGCTGGAACAGTGGAGAAGATATTTGTCCACAGCCACGACCTGTATTGCCCGAGAATTGCTCCTGAGGATTACCAAGAGCCAACAGAAGATTCTCAAAACAAAGAAGCACTGGAATTGTCAATCGGTCCAGAGCCTAGAGACTGGCGATTCCCCTACATTGATTATGTCCTGTATGGCATCTTACCTGAGGACACCAAGGAAGCGGCTGCCATTCGAAGGAAAGCCCCCAAATTCTACTATAATGCGATTACACGGACATTGTATCGTCGATCGCACGACGGGATCTTGCTCCGCTGCCTTTCACCAAAAGAGGCACAGGAAATATTGACAGAAGCCCATGACGGTATGTGTGGAGCCCATCAACCTGGCCTAAAACTTGCATACCGACTCCAAAGGCTGGGATATTATTGGCCTAAGATGATCCCTGATGCCATCACTCATGCCAAAAGATGTCACGCCTGCCAAATACATGGCGATTTCATCCATCAAGCGCCAGGCTACCTTCACTCCACGACTTCTACTTGGCCATTTGAAATGTGGGGGATGGATGTGGTTGGCCCTATCAGCCCTCCATCATCAAAAGGACATCGATTTATTTTGGCAATAACCGATTACTTCTCCAAATGGTTGAGGCCGTTCCTTTGAAGGAGGTGAAGTCATCTGATGTGATCAAATTCGTGAAACATCACGTCATTTACCGTTTTGGTGTACCTCGACGAATTGTCCATGACAACGGACCCCAGTTCATCAGCCAGGCTTTCTAGAGATTCTGCGCCAAGTTCAGAATCCAGAGTGTGTCCTCAACGGCATACTACCCTACCCCGCTAATGGTCTCGCAGAAGCTTTCAACAAGACCATCGGCAAACTTCTCAAGAAATTCGTCTCGAAAAGTCAACGTGACTGGGACGATAAGCTAGGTGAATGCTTATGGGCTTATCGCACAACTGTTCGAACCCCAACCAAAGCTACACCATTTTCTTTGGTATACGGGTGTGAAGCTGTACTTCCACTGAAAATCCAAATTCCATCTCTACGCGTCGCCTTGACAGCAGAGATGACAACAGAGGAGAAGCATCGACAGCGACTCCAGGAATTGGAGGCCTTAGACGATAAGCGTCTGCAGGCCAACAACAAATCGAGCTTTACCAAGCTCGAATTACCAGAGCCTTCAACAATAAAGTTAAAGTGCGAACTTTCAAGAAAGGCGATCTTGTCTTAGCCGTCAGAAGACCCATGGTGATGACGCACAAGACAAAAGAAAAATTCCAGCCCAAATGGGAAGGACCATTCGTAGTAGAGTCAGTCTACTCAAATGGATCATATCGCCTCATAACTTCAAACGGCGATACACTTATGATGCCGATCAATGGCAGATTCCTGAAGAAGTACTATCCTTAATAGTACTCCTCCACCGATCAGTTAAAAGTACACCTCTGATCAAAACAAGAAGAGTTTCTTCATTAATATCCGACGCCTTCGACGGCTAAGGATAGAGGAAAATGTTGGCTTCTAAGCCCAACATAAGTCTTCGACAACTCATCATGCTGAGGGGAATAGCATGGCTAGCCCAACTCAAACGGTAGTTGTAAAGGCACCTCAAATCCGTTGATAGCTGAGGGTTTGCTAAAAATCCTAAGTGGACTTGACTCCACTCTCCCCTCCAAAATCCCTTACCAATTCTCATCCACAGAATGGTAGGTCTACAAAATACAATCATTACCAAGTTAACACTATACCTCTGGTAATGAAATTTTCAATACCTCTTGTCGAGTACAAACTTTGCTTGTCAACTCTACATGGAGTAACAAACTTTCAAACTTGCCAAGTTAACATTATACCTCTGGCACTTCAATTCACTTGTCCATTCTCATCAATAGGATGACAGGTCCTCAAATTGCTCATATCGCAAATCAATTTCTGTCAGTTAATACCACACCTCTGACAATTTACTGTTAAGTTAACATTATACTTCTAAACAGTACATCGAGTTTCTGTCAAGTTAACATCACACCTCTGGCAGTCATCTTTTCTTCAGTCTTCCATATCGAAGCTGAAATGAACAAATGCTAAGTTTAACACTACACCTCTAGCATCCAGGTCATTGCTAAGTTCAACAATACACTTAAGGCCATGACTTTCCCTCGTTCTTCCTTGTCAAAGTCGAGATGACCAATGCCAAGTTTAATATTACACCTCTAGCATTACCCCCATTGTCAAGTTAAACATTACACCTATGACAGTGACACTTTTAGTTTTCCCAAATAAAACTGAAAAGCTTTTGAGTCAAGTTAATATCACACCTCTGACTCACATCCTTGTCAAGTTAACATTACACTTCTGACAAGACTACATTCAACCCGTTAAGTTAATATCACACCTCTAATGGTAAAGACTTTCCTAGACTCCCCGCGAGCCTAGTCTCACTTGTTATTCTCCTTAACAGAACAACAAGTCTACCTAAAAACATTGCTAGGTTAACATTACACTGTTAACAGTGTTTTCATCAACTCTCCAGTTGAGCTTAAACCTTTGATAAAAGCTCACCTTCCCTGGGGGTACCAATTCAACTTGTTACTTTCTTTTATAAAATGGCAGGTCCACCAAAAATCATTTTATCCTTGTCAAGTTAATATTACACCTCTGACAGTATTGTGGGGTTCCTGAAATAGGATCTTTCTCCATAAAATTTGACTTGTTAAGATTATCATCATAGTTTTGACAAGCCAAAGATTCTTTGCTTCTATGCGTCTGACTAAAAAGAAAAAAGAGAGTTCAAGACGATAGAAGAGACAAAAAGAAAAGTGTCACTTTTATTTATATCCAGGCATATGAAAGTGATACAAAACGCTCTCTTATACAATGAGATTGAGTGTTACAGTTAAGGAGTACAAAGAAGTCTCTCTCTCTCTCAGAGGTTGCACTCACTCCACAAAGCTGCATACAATTCCAAGTACAGGATGTTTGGAAGGGCACCAAAGTAGGATCGGACATTGTGGCAACGATCAGAAGCTGGTTGCACCACGATACATGATGTAAACATCGAAGAAGTCTCTGGTTGACCAAGAACAATGGTGTTTCTTGAGGTCGAAAGACAGCAGAATCTTCTGATTCCACCTGACCATCCGAAGTGGGGGTATGATCCTTCGTTGATGAACATCTCTTCCACCAGAAGGTCATTCAGTAGGCATGGAGTTTTTCTCGATGTCACTTCTGGGGTAAGAGAGGAGGTTTTGAGACCTCCCAGGGGATGCTACCCACCACTATATCCACCGTTACCCCCGCCGCCATACTCACTCTGACCATGCCATGCCAGCAAGCATGACTGGTGCATCGCATCCAAAGAGATCTTGGCGAGGGTTAAGTCCCCGTCAGGGACCATGATTTCTGCCCTTGCGGACGACGGGACCATGATTTCTTCCCTTGTGGACGAACATCGAACAAGTTGCCGGCCGAAATATTCTCCCAGGGGCCCGGCAAACATAAGAAAGGATGATCAAGCCTACCTGCAAGAAGCAACAAAATTAGAAAATCCGAAGCTTAGTGTACTTTGACAGAAAACACTAAGTGACAGACGCAGCTATTGCTGAGGACTTCAGACGCAGGAATAGCCCATGCAGAGAGCCAAACTTCTGTGGAGGCAGAAACAGACGCGAATCAAAGCTGTGATATACGCGGAATTTGAACGCGATCTAGTTCCACACCCATGTCTAAGATGCAAGACGCAAAGAGAATCAGACGCGAAAATTGCCGTCTCCCTGTTGGATGAACAGGAGTTGCAAGATTCAGGCCTGAGACCTCCAGTCTGAGTTGAGATTCTCCTAAGTTGACAGCCTCAAGACGCGAGCTCCATATGCAGAGCCTGCGGCCAGGTGTCTAAGTCTACTATACTCGCGTCTAGAGAAGTTTAAGTCAATAGCGCAACTTCCAAAAGAGGAAGGCACCAACTGACTTCAGGAGAAAATCTAGATGATGAATCTCTTTAAGAGATATCAAATTCAAACTTAGTCAGACTAAAAATATCATGGCAAGTCGGGACGGCGTACCCGCAGAGGCCTCTATTAAGAGTTGAACTCTCTGCATCGAAGCGCGGACATAAAAGGTGCTCAAGGAGACGCTTTCTGTTATTGAAATCACTTGACAGTGGTAATCTTCTGAAGAGACCAAACAGAAGCATGAAAGCTCTGGGTCATCTTCATCCATGGAAAAGCCCCTGGTAAAGTCCTTGAAGGGAGAAGATGGAGTCTCTCAGAGCACTCGCTGTTAAAAGAGAATAGTCCAAGTATGGGACTGCTAAAGGAAGGGGGTAAGCCCTATTTATAGGCGAGCCATAATGCCCATAATTAATGGCTCACTAATCAGAACCGTCGGCCTTAATGACCGCACGAGTGTCAAAGTCCAATGGAAGGCTGACGCGTGGAGCGTCGCTTTGGGAAGCGTCAAAGACGCAGATCTCCAACCGCCAGCGCCGGTTTGGCATTAAAAGGCATTAACGCCCAAGCCCAATGAAGAGCCGACGCGTGGATGGTCGCTCCGGGAAACATCGAATGGTGCGAGTCCCCAATCGTCAACAACGATTGGACGTTTAAAGATCCGATAAAACCTTTATGACAGGCTGCATGTAACGTCTAGGAAGTTGCACCAAAACGCAGGCATGAGAGCCGCGTTCAGGAACCCACGTCCCTTTTTCAAAAAATGGCGTCCTCCTTAAGAAAATTCTCCGCGTCTCTCGGAGTGATTCAAAGCTGCGTCCATCAACAAAAGGGACCCATTCTGGGGGTCTCAGTGGGAAAGCGCATAATAAGAGGAAGCTGCGTCCTGAGGCTTAGGTCTTCAGCAAAGAGGCTTATCAGATTCACAGGTACCTTGGAGCTGCGTCGACATGGCGAGATGATGATGGATTTGCACCGGGTCAAAGACCCAGCTTCGCGTCCTCTTATATGTCTGCGCCAGTTTTAAGGAGCATAAGACCACATTCTTGATGCATCCTGATTCCTGCGCCTGGATAAAGTTAAGGATTGCGGCCAGTGAGTCACACTCAAAGCTACGTCTTTTGCGTCAACTTGAACCGCATCTTCACTGGCAGGTCAAAGTCGCGTTCCTCAGAACCGCGTCTCTCTTTGGAACGACGAACGAACTTAGTTCTACCTAAGTCTGTTATTCACAGTCAGCAAGGGAGCACAACCAAAATCTGTGATTGAGAGGTTGGATTCATCTACAGCGGGGCAATGAAGGTGGAACAAAAATTTCAACGACTTTTATTATTTAAATATGATAAAAGTAAATACAAACACTCTTGGTGAATAGAGTGTCCTTTTCTTTATAAAAACGAAAAGAAGAAGAAGGCTAAAAATCCTGGTTTGCCAAAGAACGGATTTGTTCTCTAAGGCGATGTATCTCATGTTGACGCGCCTTCTCAGCTTCCATGAGAGCCTGGGCCCGTAGCTCCTCCTCGGATAAAAATCTCTTCGCAGCCAGCTGCACTCGTAGGGATTCCAGCTCGGAGGAATTAACAGAGAGATTTTCCTCAACTTGCGCCTTGGCAGCCTCTAATTCCGCTAGCCTCTTTTCGGAAATGGTCAACTTCTGTTCATTGACAGCAATCAAGGCCTCAGCTCTGGCTATGGTAGCTCGAGCATCGAGGATAACCTACTTCGCAGCCTGCATGACCATCTCGGACTCCTTTGACTCGCCAGTTAGCTTTCGATGGTCAGCCTGGAAACATTGGAGAAGATGGGTCCTTTCAGCTATCCTTTCTTCCATCTCCCTTCGCTCTTGCTCTTGAGCAGCAAGGAGCCTGGTCAGATTCCTGGGCCTCGTGAAATGAGCTAGCATTCTCCAGGGATCTAAGCTCTTTCAAGTCATGTCCCAACTGCTCCACCAGCAGCAGACACGCCTTGGCTGGTGAAGGGCCTCCTGCTAAATTGATGTTCTCGACCAGATTTCCGAGAAACATCCGGGGAATTCGAAAGAGCTATTCCCAGACAGAATGAGATCAATACATGATCGCATAGAGGCAAAGAACTGCTGCACCACTTGACGTGTCAGTTCCCCCATGGTATCACCGCCTGGGAAAATTTCTACTGAAGTACTCCCCGATCTCCTTTCTATCACAGGGCGAGGGATGTAAACCGATTCTTCTGGTACAAGAGTCAGGCTAACGGCAGGTACGGCAGGAGCAGGGGTAACCCCGGCGCTTCTGGGGCTACTGTATCTGTAGAAACCTTCACGGCGGATGAAGTAATAGCAAGCCCGACCTCTTCAGGTTCCTTGGCCGAGGTTTGAGCTGTACGGCATTCCGGGAGGCACTGACTGCCAAATCTTCTACCTGAGCTTCTCGGTGCTCTCTGCAAATTACCAGAACATCAGCCACGACGGTAAAAGGAAAATATTCAAAGCATCAATGTTTTCTTACCAAGTTGGGGGTTCAAAGGTGGCGGGTTCTGGGGCGAATCTTGCAGAGTGGAGGTCTCCCCGACTTCGATAATTGCCCTCTCGTGAGGCACCCCAGCAATAGGATCCTCGACTCCCTCCTGCTGGGCCAGCTCCTGTATCATCTCCTCAATATGGGAGGAAGCCGCGGCCTCGCTAACCACGACCAGCCCTGCAATATGAAATCAAAAGGAAAAGAAAACGTCAAATTCTTTTCCCTAGTTAAAAAGAGGAGCTAGGTTAACAAAACGGCGGAAAGAGTACCTTCAGCAGAAGCAACTGCAGCTGGTGGTGACGCCGTCACCGGATCACGCCCATATATCTCCTCCTCTGAGATATGTGAGAATTTACTCAGATTCGGAAGAACAGGTTCATCGCCAAAATCGACCTCATCACCTGAATCATATCTATCCTCTCCGGATGATGAGGACGATAGTTCAACGTGAGAAGCCTCAGCAATCGGGGCCTTGCCGCCAAATACCCCAGTAGTAGGGCTGGGGTCAATTACCCGTGAGCTGGGCATTAAAATACCAGGGGACCCGGGCTGTTGTACCTCATTCCTCCTCTCTTGAGCCGAAGAAGACCCAGGCTGAGTTGAGACCCCTGGAATCTCAACGTCATCCCTGCTCATCAGGTCAACTTCGAGCTGCTCAGCTTCATCAGCTGAGGTGGGTTCGTCAGCGGTGGTGGGTTCGTCAGCAAATTCCCCTTCTTCTAAGAATGTGGGGCCCCTGCTGCGCAATCCACGAGTGCGAACAAGAGGGGCACTATCCTCCTCCTCCTCTTCCCTCTGCTCCTCAACACCAGAAGGGATGGCCTCGGACAAGGAAACTTCGCCCGTCAAGTCTCTCTGGGCCTTCTTGGGGGCAGGTTTAACGATGGAAGTAGAGCCCTGAGGACGCTTATGCACTGCCTGTCGACCCTTCGCTACTCTCGGTTCCCCCCTTGACACCCTTCTGGCCTCCTTTGAGCCGCCTGATATTCATCGACGCCTCGCGAGCGCTTTTTGGACACCGACTTTGCTTCATAAGATGCATTGATACTCTCAATGCACGAGTACTCCGGCGAGAAGTCAGGCATTTGGTTGGCTTGGAAGTACCAGGTGCAGAAGCTGAGGCTTGTACAGCCTTTCGGTCCCTTGGGAGGCAGACGAAAAAGCACTTCCGTCCCTCCAGCCACGCTATAATACCAAGCCCGAGCACCTTCAAACAAATTCCCACCGAAGGCGAGATGAGCATTGGGGTTGCTGACATATAACTGATCATAGCCGAACTGTCGGGCGAAGCGATTCGTATGTATGGCTCGATCGTGCACGAATTCCCTTGCCGAAAAAGCACATACCCAGGCCGAATATTGATCAGCCACCAGAAAACTCCCGACGACAGCCTCGTGAAGTTGTCTGGACCTACCAGGTCGGCAAATTGATCCCCATAAGATGCACCAGTAATCTCGGGGAAGCAGCGATTGAGCTGGTAGTTCGAAGCAGCTAGAATGCACTTCCGAATGAAATACATATAAGTATTACACCAGCTTGAACTCTCCAACCGCTGTACGAAAGGGATAAACCCCTCACACCAAGACACCGGCGTCATCAGGGAGGGACATTGCATAACGTACCAAGCCATTAGGTACGTGTAGGGAAGCTCAACCCGAGGGTTGGGACGCTTTACCATCGGCCTCCCCTCTGAGTCAACCATCGGCTCACCCTGGGAGTCAACAACCTTCTCTACCCTGCATAGACCCTGAGTTAAGGCCCGCAACCCGCTTTGAATACTGGCCGCCATGACCAGGAGGAGGGCTATGGACCTACCATAAGCCAGGAGCACCGCCGGATACACCACGTCGGCAACGATTACTTCATGTGGCAGTGTCGGTACCACGCAGCGCTTCAACCACAACATTAGGAAGCCCGCTAACAGTGCCCGATTGGAAATAGGGGTCCGGGCTTGGTAATGGAAACTTTCAAAACCATGTCAGGTTTGAAAGTATCCTCGTTCGACTCTGTGGTGTAGGAGTCTACAGAAGCCTTGATCCTGTTGGCAATCTCTTCGTCAGAGCTGGGAGCTAGTCGGGTCACTGGTTGGTCCTTCTGATTGACACCATTAAACAAGTAGCTTGCCCAAGATAGCTGCTTAACTCCCCTCGTCCTCCAAGAGGTTATCTGGCCGCAAATGTGGAAGTGACATAACACCTCCCAATAAGTCTCGTACACCCGAGGAAACTCTTTCTTCAAGAGGTGAAGCTCCTCAGAGGTTGGGACGTATTCCTCATAGGGAGTGTCCCCCATTGCCAGCCCCGAGACTTTGTGCAGCTCATGCAGGGCAAGACCCATCTCTCCGACCGAAGTAAAGAATGTCCCCGTCAGAGGATTGTAACGCTCCAGGATCCCAAAGAAATTTTGAGAACTCGGTGGAATGCCATACTGTACGGCCCTGACCGCTTGGTACAACTCCACATGCTCCAACAGACCTCCAAGATCGGCAAGGACAAAGCTCACCATCCTGCCCCACCAGTACTTGTCAGTGGAATGAATCCACCCAAGCGGACGGAAATCGACCGGAAAGTCACCCCCGCCTTCATGAATACGTTGAGGAAGGTGGTGCCGAGTTTAGGAGTTTCTCCTACTGGTGCTCGGACCTGAGCAGCCCAGGAAACAGGTCGAAAGCCTCCTTCTCATGACCAGCATTATATACCTTCCTGGAGCGCAGGGTGCCGAGAGAAACTTCGGGGACAGATCGGGTGATCGCCCACACCATTGGCTGAGGGACAGACATATGCTGGAGATAAGATAGTGGGTACATTCTCTCCATGTTCGGAAGAAAGAACCTTCTACCCTCTATCTGACGAAGCCATTTATAATCTCCGTCATGCAAGGTATAGCCACCCTCGCTAATGTTGTCTCCGAAGAAGAAGGCAGGTTTCTTCATCGGAACGCGAGAATCCGTTGTGAATGCCGCGTCAGTCATGAGCTCCCAGAGGGTCACCGGGTCAACTTTGGAGAGCCTCTCCCTTGCTCCTTTGACTTGTCAGCAGTCACGGGAGCAGTCCTTTACAGCACGAAGGTTAAATCGCGATCAACACCACCTACGTGCCCAAGTGGCACTTCTTGGAGAGTGGATTGGAGGAATATCGCACTGCATAAGAAAATGACACTTGATCAGAAGTCTAAACGAAAATGATTAAGTGTCTATAATTTAGACGCAGAAGAAATTCCGGACGCAGAAATTGTCAAAATCTGCGTCCGGACCTGAGGATCATGAGGCCAGCATGGAGTCCGCGCTTTGAAATTCAAGACTTATGAAAAATCTCTAAGTACTTGGACTCAGGCACAAAATTCATGAAAACCAGCGTCTGATGTCACAAAATGCCAGAGTCAAGTCTGCATCTGAATCTTTCACAATTAGAAACATTCTAAGTGATGAGTCCGGAACTCAAGGCTTACTGGGGCCCTGTGTTCAACAAACAAACGCATACTCAAGCAGATAAAAGCAGCAGGGTCATCAAACCCGCGCCTTGACCGCATATAAGAATCAAACACGGTTTCGAATCCGCTTTGGCAGTTCTTCTTCAAAAAAAAAGATTTTTAGAGTTATAAGAACTCCATAAACCCTTCTAATGGCGAAAATTAAGCCTGATGGGCGTTATACCTGAGATAGGGCTTCCTGCATGGAGGAACTGCCCCTTTGAATCTCAGTGGCGACCGCCTTTGAAGATGAGGCAGTTTGCTTGGTCTTGGGTGCCATTGCTAATCAAGAATCCGATGTTAGATGAAGAAGAAGAGAACAAAGAGAGCTCCTTTCTCAAAACCCTAACAAATGCAAGCGAAGACGAAAGAGAGATTAATAATGACTCTCTCAATGACTATTGCCCTTTATAGGCACGGTGATTCGCAAAGATACGCGGCGCTTGGCTCGACGCCGAATCACCGCCTGACGCGTGGACAGTGCATTTAATGCAGCGTGAAGTTCGCACGCCAAAAAGAAGGTGTCTCGTCGGCTCCACAGGACACGTGGCAGTGCACTCATGGCATGGCACGAATTCGCACCCAACAGTCGCGCCTCTTCAATGGACGCACCCCCTAAGCACGGCCATAGTTGCGTCCAGAAAGTCGCGTCTTTACTCCAAAAGATGCGTCTCTTCGAAGTTCACATCCTTCCAACCTAGACAAAAATCGCGTCTGCCTTATGGAATAATAGTCGTGTTTTCATCCCAAAAGAAAGTCGCATCTTTAAAAGCAGTACTATCTCTGCGTCCCAAAAGAACTGGCGTTCAGTCCTTACTTCTGCAAATCGGTTCAACAGTACACTGGCACAAGCAGACGACCGTCCACTCCTGGCTTAAAGTGCACCCACGACAGACTTAAAGCAATCGGGGAGGTTTAGACTGTGCATCTAGACACTTAACACATCAACTTTGGTGGCTTCAAAGAGTTCCACAGTACACTCACGAAGATCATACTCCAAACAAGATCAAACCGGAGCATTGACAGTCCAGTCATAAGGGTGAGCTCAGCTAGAGTCTAAAGTATTTCGAAATCCGTCCCACTTAACTGCGGAATGTCGAAAACTTTGGAGGGGGTTCTGTAGGCTGTCTAAAAATCACTAAAAGACAAGCCATTGAAAAGCAGAATTTTGGCCGCGTCTCAACACCAAGGCGCGAGGGTTCAAACCCACGTCTCAGCATCAAGGCGCGAGGCTCGACAGCCGCGTCTCAGTATCAAGGCGCGAGGGTCGAAACCCGCGCCTCGGTATAACTGCCCTGGTTATGGGGCCAGTCACCGCCCACATAGCGGGGAGGTTAACCCCCATTGTGGAGTGTTTTTAGGGGCACGTTCACCCCTGATACCTCTATAAATAGCCTTGTTTGCTATTGAGAAGAGGTCGGTCGATTAGAGAGGAGAGACAGAGAAAGAGAGTCCAACTCTTCAGCTAGCTTGCTGTGCTCAAGTTAGTCTTTGCCGACAATCTCTTTGAGAGTTTTGGTCGACAGAGCTGTGTTACTCCGTCAACCACCCGAAGAGAAGAGCCCCGGAAGATCTCAACGTTCACCCGGTCAACGGAGAACAAGATTCACTCTCCACCGCCACTTGAAGAACCCAGCCTTAAACAAAGGGAGGATTCAAGACTCAACATCCTCCCTCCCTTGTAATCGGAAGACTGATCTGTTGTAATCTTCTATCCAATCAAAAGAATTTTGCAATCGAATCCTCTTTTCCGACGCGTACAACTCTTCCATGAACTCCTTCTGCGAGTTCCATGAAAAGTTCATCTTCCGCGCATATGGTTGCTAGCACCTGAGTTAAGGTACCAAACATCATTCTGAGCACTGAATCATCATGAGCAAGAAGAAGAGTAGAGTTATTACCCACGTCATTTGTTAGTTCAGCGAGATTGTAAGATCTTCAGTTCTGTGCCAGCAATCTGTGGCATAGTGTCCAAATTTTTGACAATTGTAGTATTGGACATTCTTGTTGTTTTCACATGCAGTTGTAAATCTTCCCTGATTACTTCATCCTCGACATCTGAAGCTTTGAACTCCACTTGATTTTGAGTGATTCATTGTTGGGGACCACATCCCCTGCCTCTACCCGACCACAACTTCTACTATGTGAGTCTCGATCATTTAGAATCAACTTTGACTCTAATGCTTGTTCTAAAACTACGAAGAACCAGTCTTCTTTTACTTGTGTTGCTCATGAACTTGAGAGTTCCAAAAAACTCCTCTATTGAGATCTCCTCCAAATTCTTGGACTCCTCAACTGCCGCCACCACGTGCTCGAATTTTGATGTGAGGGATTGGAGCAATTTCTCCATCACTCGGATGTCCTCATCTTCTCTCCATTTCTTCTCATTTTATTCACAATTAGAAGTAATCATGAATATTTATCAGAGAATTTTTTTCATCTTTCATTTGAGCGGCTTCAAGATCACCCCCTCAAAGTTTGGAGGCGAATTCGCTTCACCCGCTCGACTCCTTTGTAGATGGTAGTAAGGATTTCCCTAGTTTCCTTGCTCGTCGTTGCTTCGACAACTCTCTCGAAGGTAGACTCGTCCAACCCTTGATAGAGTAGAAAACGAGCCTTACTATCCTTTTTCTTTGCTCTCTAAGAGCCTTCTTCTTTCGGCGGTATAGGCGGCTTCTATCTCTGGTGTGGGTTCCTTGAGCCCATCAAAGATTAGCTCCCACAACCTTTAGAACCAAATAGAGCTTTCATCTGAATTGACCAACTCTAATAGTTATCTTTCAATAACTTGGGTACTTGTGGATTGACGAGATAGTTAGTAGAGACCATGAGGAGAAGAGAAAATAAAAAAATTGAATTGGCTCTGATACCAATTGTTGAATACTTGTCTACAGACTAATATGCTATAATCTAAAATTTTAAGTAGAGAATGGATCTTATTCAACTTTTCTTTCTTCCTTGCTTACTTGAAAAAAAAACAAAGAGGTACACTAGTCTTTTATAGGTTTTAAAAAAAAAAACATATAAGAATACCAACCATCTACTTTAATTTCATATATGAATGACAATAATGCATATATGACTCTTTAACTTCTCCAATTCATGGTGATTTTTTATTTCTTCAAATTGATGATGACTCTTTATTTTTTCTAATTGATGATGATGACTCTTCATTTCTTTCAATTGATGATTACTCTTCATTTCTCCTAATTGATGATGATGACTCTTCATTTCTTTACCTTATGGTGCCTCTTCTACTTCCAAATTTAATGTCATAAAAAACATTTTTTTTTTGATATTTCAATAGAAATAAATCAGCAAGTCTTGGAAATTGCCAAAATCTGGAATTGCTGAACTTGGCATTTTACAAACTTACTGGTATCATTCCAAAAGAAATTCTAACCATATCACAAGACTCTCTAAAGGCCTTTATTTGGCATCTAATGCATTAACTGGAACTATACCAGCTGAGATTGGAACTTGGAGACACTTGGGAATTATTGATGTCAGCATGACAAATTGTCTGGAGAAATCCCTAGCACTCTGAGTCAGTGTCAAGTTCTGGAAGAGCTTTATCTTGGTGGGAATTTCCTTCAAGGAAGTATTTCTCCTTCTTTAGGCTCACTTAAAGCATTCGTATGCTCGATGTTTCAAAAAGCAGCTTATCGGGAAAAATTCCTGATTTCTTACAGGACTTTCATGGTTTATCCTACTTGAATTTCAATAACTTTAAAGGTGAAGTGCCAGGACATGGAGTCTTTAAAAATGCGAGTGCAGTTTCAGTTATTGGAAACAATAAACTTTGCGGAGGGAACCTACAGATGCACCTGCCATCTTGCACCTACCAGGCTCCGAACAAGGAACACGACTTTCGTACACTGGTACTGCTCATTGTTATCGCTTCCTCATGTCTATTCTTGCCCCGCAGAAATATAATTGGGATAGAAAGTTTTGGAAGAAGATAAAGAGAAAGGTTGTTGCTGTGAAGGTACTAAATCTTGAAACGTGAGGAGCATCGAACAGCTTTATGGTAGAATGTGAAGCCTTGAGGAACATCCGACATTGAAATCTCCTCAAGGTTCTTATAACAAGTTCAAGCGTAGATTTCAGAGGTAATGACTTCAAGCTGTGATTTTTGAGTTCATGGACAATGGCAGTTTAGATGCTTGGTTGTATCCAAAAGAAAACGACCAAGTCAAGCCAAGAAAATTGAACCTTCGGCAAAGACTGAGTGTAGCCATTGATGTGGCTTCTGCTTTGGATTATCTCCACCATCATTGTGGGACACCTATTATTCACTGTGATTTGAAGCCAAGCAACATTCTTCTCAATGGAAACATGACTGCACATGGGGTGACTTCTGCAGTACAGAATTCTTGAAAAAATGGCCAGCTGATCTTCTCAATACTCAACAATCTCAGTTTGTCTTAAAGCAACCATCGGATATATTCCTCCAGACGAAAACAATTAATTTTTCATATTCTTAGTTATCTTACTCTCCTATGTTGATTGTTGACATGTCTTGAATAAAAGCAAGAACATAGCCCATGTGAAAGTTCAAGCTATTATTTTATAGCTTGTCATTTTTGTCTAAATGGTAGCTTGTCATTTTTGTCTAAATGGTGGAAACATGGTTAATATGCTCTACTCGCCGGATTGACGCATTTGTAAGTTTACGTCGCACATGACCAAACCATCGTAGGCAGTTTTCTCTCATCTTCTCTTCTATAGAGGCTACACCTATCTTAATACGAATATCCTCATTTCTCACCTTATCTCTCCGCGTGTTACTACACATCCAACAAAGCATGCACATCTCTGCTACACATCTTCTGGTCATGATGTCTCTTTATAACCCAACATTCTGTGCCATATAACAAAGCTGGCCTAATTGCACTCCGATAAAACTTTCCCTGCAGCCATAATGGAATGTTACAATCACATAAAACTCATGTTGCGCTCCTCCATTTCAACCAGCCGGCTTGGATCCTATGGTTGACATTACTATCGATCTCCCCATCCTTTTGGATAATAGAACCTAGGTACTTAAAATGACTGCTCATCTGTATTTTTTATCCATCTAGTCTCACAATATTATAATCTCGGTTTTCCTATTTACTGAATTTACACTCCATATACTCTGTTTTGACCCTACTTAATCTAAAACCTCGAGATTCTAGAGTTTGCCTCCATAACTCCAATTTGGCATTTACCCCAGCTCTCGTCTCATCGATTAGGACAATATCATCAGCAAATAGGATGCACCATAGTATCTCATCCTGAATAGCTCTAGTAAGCTTATCCATCACTATGGCAAATAAGAATGGCTCAATGCAGATCCTTGATGCAATCTAATTGTGATAGAAAAATCACTTGTTATGCCTCCACAAGTTCTAACACTTGCCACTACTCCATCGTACATATCCTTGATTATGTCAATATATTTGATGGGGACTCCCTTTTTCATCAATGTCCACCATAATACCTCTCTTGGCATCTTATAATAAGCTTTTTCTAAATCAATAAAGACCATATGCAAATTTCTCTTCCTCTCTCGAAATCCCTCTATAAGTTGACGAAGCAAATGAATAGCCTCTGTCATCGATCGCTCCGACATGAACCCAAACTGGTTCTCCTGATATTGTAACATTTCTGCCTTAACTTGTGTTCAATTACCCTTTCCCAAAGTTTCATGGTTTGATACATGAGTTTTATTCTATGATAGTTTAAACAACTCTAGATATCATCCTTATTCTTATATAGAAGTATTAAGGTACTCTTCCTCCACTCATTTGGCATCTTTTTAATTAGCCAGATCTTATTAAAGAGGTTTGTTAGCCATCTCACGCTCACCTCTCCTAAGCATCTCCATACCTCAATAGGAATTCCATCCGGACCAACAGTTTTCCTTGACTTCATCCTCTTCAAGGCCTCTTTAACTTCAGATTCGCTAATTCTGCGCATATAATTATGGTTCATATCCTGATACTGAATGGTAAGGTCATCCAAGTCTTGAGTAAAATTACCATTGAACAATTTGTCAAAATACTCTCTCCATCTTTCTTTGATTTCTTCATCTCGAATTAAACCTTCTGATCCTCATCTTTGACACACCTCACAGTACATGAGTCTCTAGTTTTTCTCCCCCTTATTCGAGCAATTCTATATATATCCTTTTCAACCTCTTTGGTGTCCAACTTCTCATACACTTCTTTGTATATTTTAGCTATTGTATTCTGAACAGCTTTCTAAGCCTCCTCTTGGCTAGCTTATACCTCTCAAAACTCACTATATCACAATTTTTCTTTAAATCTCTATAAGAGTCTCGTTTGATCGCAATGGCAGCTTTTACCTCTTCATTCCACCATGATGTGTCCTTACATAGTGGAGCACCACCCCGTAACTCACCAAGTATATTTTTAACTACTCTTTTAATGCAGCTAGCAATTTTATCCATGTTGTATTACGATCATCTTGGACTTTCCAATCTACTTCATGTACTACTCGATCTACAATACTCTTTGGTTACCTTCGTTTAACCGCCACCACTTAATCTTAGGATCTAACTTACGTTTAATCTTTCTAAATCTCCTTCTAATCCAGACATCTAAAATTAAGAGTCTATGTTGGGTTACTACACTCTCACTCGGTACTACCTTACAATCCATACAACAACCTCTATCTACTTTTCTAATTAAAAAGAAATCTATTTGGCTCGCACTTGATCCACTTCTAAAAGTGATCAAGTGAGACTCTCTCTTCCTAAATCAAATATTCGCTAAGATCAAATCATATGACAAAGTAAAATCTGAAATCGAGTTACCTGATTCATTTCTTTTCTCAAAATCAAATCCTCAATGTACACTATCAAATCCATAACGACTAGTTCCTACATGCCCATTGAGGTCACCGCCTATGAAAAGATTTTCTCTAATGGATATGCCTTGCACTATCTCATCTAAATCCTTCCAAAATTGACGCTTACTAGACTCATCAACTCCTACTGTGGTACATAGACACTAATAATATTAAAAATCTCCCTACCTAAAATAAGTTTAACTAGTAAAATTCTATCACCCTTTCTCCTAACCTCCACTACATCCTCAAGCAATTATTTACCTATGATCACACCCACCCGTTACGATTTCTATCTCTACCAGTATACCAAAGTTCATAACCTCAAGGCTCTATAATTCTACCTTTTTTACCTACCCACTCAGTTTCCTGTACACACAAAATACTAACATTCCGTGTAATCATAACATCAACTAACTCTGCTAATCTACCTGTAAGAGAACCTATGTTCCATGATGCTAACCTAATCTTATATTCATGAGCTACCTTTTTTACCCTCACCCGTTCATAAAAGTGAGGGAACCCTTACTCGTTTGACACCACATCTGGGCGCCGATGTGGCGCGTCGTTTCTGGACGATGACCTACATCCCTTACTCACTTTTCACTACACCCAAGCTCTGATGTAGCGTGTCGCTCAGTAGGGGATGCCCCAACGAAATTTAGTTCTTAGTTCATATTCATAGTATGTGATAATATTTTACATTGGCTGTCACAGGCCTACCACAACCCTCCTCCTTTATCCTGACTTGGGACAGGCAGTGAACAAGACATTGGTGGAGTTTAACGGAGCATATCAATTTAGGATAAGTTAAAAAAGCGCAGGGGAGACCGAAGAAAACATGGATGGAGGTAATACGACAAGATATGGAGGCTAAAGGTCTTAGTGAAGGCATATTGCTTGATAGGAATGAGTGGAGAAAGCTGATCCATGTGCCTGATCCGGCGTAATTCTCTTTTGGTTCATGTAGCCTACCCCAAATACTTGGGACAAATGGCTTAGTTGTTGTTGTTGGTGGAAACATGGTTAATGGCCTACTATTCTACCAAATGGCTTGTCTTCAAGAGAAATATGTGCAAGGATTGGGATGAAGTAGTTCAGCACTTCTTTGCCTATAAATAAGCATCACATTGTATGGGATTTAGAAGTAAGGAAGAGAGAACGAGGGAGTTACAAAACATTGCATTATCCTCTCCTTTCTCTTGTTACTTATCTTCCTTTTTGTTAAGCCCTAGTGAGTGGGGTTTCTTTGGGTTTGGGTTTCAGTGAGATTAGAGTTGTAATCTCTTGTATTCTTCCCTCTTGATTAGTGGATTCTATTGTTGCCTTCTCCCGTGAACGTAGGTCACATTCACCGAACCACGTTAAATACTGGTGTGATGTCCTCTTTATTTCTATTAGTTTATACTTGCTATCTGTTAATCTCTACTTGCATTTGCTATCTCTTGTATTAGAAGCCCATTGTTTCAACATTAATATTTATATTTAGGTTTCGCCAGAAGATTAGAATTTAGAAGGGGGAAACAAATTCAAAAGTTGATTTCTTATGGCTCGTTGGCTTGCCGTACAGCTTAAGTTCTACTCAATGCATCACTTGACTTGCTTCATATATGCAAACCTGAAATGTGAATCATTGGTGGTTTATGATTTGTTTTTTTAGTTAGTAATGGTGGATCTCCACATCAAGGTGCTATCCTAACCAATGCATCATATCTACATGTTTAGGGTTTGCATTTCGGTGTGGATGTTCCTTGAAACTTTTTAGTTTTTATACATTCTCGAACTAAATTTATTTATAGTAATATAGTTATTCTGGCTTTACTTCATGCTGCCCTTGAAAACAACCCAGACTAATGCATCCTGGCTTGTATCTGTATATGCTCTTCAACTGAAGCAGAGTACGGGATGGGGAACAAAGTTTCGACTGTAGGTATGGAATACTTCTATTGGAAATGTTTACTGCGAAGAGACCCACTGATGACACTTTCACAGGTCTCAGTCCGAGTAAGCGCCAATCCTGAACGAATCCACAGATGTCATTGATCCTCATTTGCTCGATATGATGCTCGAAACATGAAGGGTGCAGGTGAAGGGTCTAATTGGCCGTAATTCGAAAGTTGTAATTGGTAAAGTCTTTTACATTTGTAAATGAGTTACATGCATGTAAGCTTTATGGTGTTTGGTTGGTAATATAAAGTTGTAAGTGAAAAAGTGTATTGTGCTTTACGGTGTTTGGTTGTCATAATGTGTAAGTCGTAAGTGAAAAGTTTATCAAAAATTAACTATTTGGTGATTTAAAAAGTTTTAATATTGCAAATAAATATTAAAAATGCTAAATATTAAAAAAATTTAATATTAACATAAAAAATAATACAAATTTGCCTGACCACAAATTAACTGTAACTGGACTGTAAGTGAGTAGTAATTGGGTTGCAAGTATGGGGTAATTGAGTTGTGTAAGTCTTTTACGAATTACGGTCCAAACAAACGCCGTAGTTGTAACTGGGTTGTAAATCATTTACGAATTACGGACTTTTACGCGAAACAAACGGCCCCGAAATGGAGTGCGCAGCTTTGGTGCTTGGAATCGACGTCTCATGCTCAAGCGAACTACCAGCGGAGCGAATGGAGATAGGGAAGGTCACTAGAGAACTGCACAACGCCAGGGATGTTATTCTGAGAAATGAAAGTTCAGGAGACAGAAGTTGTACTCAGCAGACTGGTGAAGATACATCTACAACTGTTCAGTAATAAGTCAGGTTTGTAAGCAATCAAGCAGGCCAACAGTTACAAGTGTTCTTGCTGCCAATTTGCTAGATGACAATCTTGATCATCTGCAAATCATTTGTCATGTAAAAAAAATAATCATAATGGAATTATTTCTTTTTCTTTTTCTTTTTCTTTTTCTTTTTTACAGTGCATCATGTATTACTGTTTCTATTATACATGATTTGTTTCATCATGTCAATTTTATTTGGGAGTCAAAAACCCGTTGAAAGTGAGAGCTTTCTTATGCCGGTATGTACGAATGTTGTTCTTGCTGGAGAGAACTTTACCAGAAGAAAAATTGATGGGAACAAAATGGTTGTTTTTTTTGTATTTGATGGATCACCTTTTTATGGGTAAGTTTTTTAAGAATCTTTTTTTAAGATTAAATTTTAAGAAAAGGCCTCTCTTAAATTTATTAGCAGAATTGATCTTTGACAGCTCACGTCAGCGCTGAGCGCTTTTGTGTCGCTAGAGTGAGGTTGGCGGGTCACGTGTTAGTACTTTTTAGGTTCAGATTTGACGTACTTGAACCCAAAATTGTATATATTTTAGGTTCCTATTTGACGAACTCGTGCTGTGTATGTTTTAAGTACGAGTTCACCAAACCTGGATTTAAAAATAGCTAAATGTCTCTCTTTTAAGTTTGGGTTTGCCAATTCTATCTTTTAACAACTTGAACAGAGCTCGAAGTCAATTTTTTTTAAATCTTAAAAATAATATTAGTCGTGTTAAAATCAACCGAGTGAGGTTTTCTCTCATAACTCCTATGTAAATTTAATCAACCTTCACCAGTGACACAGAGAGAGAGAGGGCCCCTCCTTCTCTCCCCTCTACACTCCACCTTCTTCTTCAGCCTCTCCTCCTCCTTCCTCTTCCCCATCGCTGCCACAGTATACTAGTTTTTACATGACTGAAACTCAATTTTTCTCCATCTTTCTTTCTTTATTTATTTTTTTGCTAATTCTTAAAAAGGCTGCATGATATAATTGTTAGATATTTGGACAGTTCTCCAAAATCCTAAAAGTTTCTAAAATCATGAGGGTGCGCTTTCCTTTGCTTCACGAGACCAGCAAAGCTTATGAAATTGCCACAAGCGGAGGCCAGCAAACCCCACTTCCACCAAAAGGGAGTAAAAAAAAATGGGCAGAAAAAGAAAAAGGAGGAAGAAGAAGATCAAGACACATTCTCAAGTCGCAATATACAGCAACTTGAATCCGTATGATCTGTTTGCACTGCTCAATCTATAAATATTTAGAAATTTCCTATCTTTATGTTATATTTTGTTAGTCTGGAATCTGGATTTATATATATATTTTTTATCATGGTTAAGGTTATTTGAACTTAGGACATATTATGTGAATTTATCTTTTATGTGATGTCTCGCTCATCATGTGTTTGATGTAATGCCCAGCTCATCTATTTTGCTCAGTTTACGGAAAACCTTTTGTCATTTTTCACCTTTATTAATTGTATCCTTAGAGATGACAAGGGAATAGCTGAAGAACCCATGAAACAATCTATGGCAGTGAAAGAGTTTAGGGAATTTTTGATGCCATTCGTTAGTTTTTAAAAAAGCCATCATTCTAGAAGATTTCTCATAGTTCATTGAGGCCTATGTGTATGTTTCCAAATATCTTATAGTTCACTCAGATCCCTAAAGGTTAAAGTCTAGTTGGACCTAAAGTCAGTCCCAATTTCCCCTGTTTGCTTTGTTACCTTTAAAGGACATTTTACGTCTCTTTTCAAGCGTGAATGAAATTACTTTTGTCATTAGTAAGATAACTTAGTCATTGCCACTAATTATCACGATGAAGAATTATAATTCTAACACATGCTTCTTTCCTTGACAAAAAGAACACCTCCCCAATCAATGCCGGCAATGCCTCCTCCACCTTCCTCACCCCTTTCCCAAGCTTACCCTCAAATAACAAAATTACTAAAGAGGAAAAAGAGAGAATAGAGAAGACGAGAAAAGAGGAAGTGAAGAAAGGAGGCTGTCCCACTCCCACCTCCAACAACAAACTTAGATTCTATGAAGAAGTTATGAATCCCGCCGAGTGTTCTGGTTTTTGGTGAGAAAATCATCCGATTGGGTTCGAGCCACCAAGATGCTCTATAATGAGGTTGTCCCAGCCTTGACATGGAAAGTGTTGGACCTGGATCCTGCTCATTGTGGCATGATCCAATACTGTCCATACTGGGACAACCCGAGATCTGCATGTAGAGTGTTGTATCTGGCCATCAAGACTCTGAATCCTGATTACTTGGCTGGATCCAACACCCTTCAGCTGAAACAACCCAATTGAAGCCATTGTATCCGGCTACAATGAGAAGGATTTGGAGTCCTGAGCTCGTGATGGTCTAATACAACCATAATGAGGACGATCCAGCATCCATGGTCTGGGTTCAACATTTAAATAAAGTATATTGGATGTTCTCTATCTTATGGATGATTATGTTTTGTTTGCGGGATTGGGTCAGATCCAATGATAAGGAGCCTGATAAGGCTGTATAAGGTTTGAATCCTGTAACTGAAGACCAGTTCCAACCTTGTAGGTCATATCTGTTAGCAAGAAGAGAGGCTACATGATGGCATGCGAATAAGAGAGGGAGTGAAAAGAGATACGAACTTGATTATGAAGCTTCAAATCCTTGCCATTGGTGTTTAATTCGGCTACAATGCAGTCGGAAATCTAGCATCACTGTGGTCATTTCGACTGTCAGTCCATATGTTGTGGTCCTCATGTATAGAGACGGGATCAGATTTGGCTCCAATTTGTGACAGATTTATGCTTATTAGTTATTAGTTTCAGTAGTAGCGAAAAATGACCAGGTTTTCATGGCAAAGTCTTCTTGAGGGGAACTTGTGCGGCCATTAGGTTGGCCGGATCTCTTGGATGTAAATTGGATACGTCCTGGATTCGACATATAAGGTCACTAGTCCAAGCACAAGCCATGAGCCTTAGCGCCGGCAAGTGGTAAGCAATTGTATAGGGCACTTGTAAAGTTGGGAACAAGATGGACGCACTATACCTAGTGCAGGTGCTTAATTTACTTAGTTTTTCTATAAGCATTTGCCAATTGGATATTGGTGATGTAGACACCACCTGTAACTTCTTCAATTCATCGAGTATCAAAAATGTATTTTCTCTATACCCATGTGTCTTCCTTGAAGTCCTTATATTCTGAATCTCCTCTATATTTTTCTTCTATAGTGTCGAATGTAGATGCACTTTGTAACTTGTTTCACTATTTCGTATCAATGAAGTTGGTTGGAATCTTCACCTTCTACTAAACAAATAAGGAAGATAAATCGGTTGTTTATTGGTGAACTTTGTTCTATTAATTTATCCTTTCAAATGAGTATAGTTTGTGTATTGAAAAGAAAATAATACAATAATAGCTTCATTAAGTCAATTTTATTTAGGAGATGGGGAGATGGAAGGTGGCCTCCCTAGGCAACCAAGAGTTTGATATCCTTGAATTCACCTCAAAAAAAAAAAAAAAAAGAAGAAAGGAAAGGAAGAAGAAAGGAATCCAAGCTTTGGCGAGTGAGGGAGATTAACAACTATGCTTTATCCATTGCAACTATTGCAACATATAGTGTAGTGAACATGCTTTTAGTCTCATACTTGAGATTCTGACGACTAGTTGTAGCTACTACTATAAAATTTTCTATGTGGATCAGACTGGTCTGGTTTTTGTATCTTAGAATTATACTCGCATCCAATCCAATGATACTTGGATGGTAGCCATTCAATCAAGAAGATGAAACACCAAAGTTCACATTATCATTAAAGAAATTAGAGAAGAAGGTAAAAAGGAATTCACAATGTGGTATAGACTGGTTTACTAGTCAGAATTGGCTAAAAGCTTGATTTCCTATCATATGTAATCAATTATTTGTGTGTGTCTGGTGTTTTTTTTTTTTTTTTTTTTGGGGGGGGGGGGGGGGGGGGGGGGGTTAACATGAAGCTCAGAATTATGGGTGTATTCAAAACTATTTTTCTAATCAATTTGATCCCCTGACTCAATTTGGGGGAAATGCCTGCGAAAAAATCTCTTGGACTTTTATGCTTTCAAGCAATAGGAGGAGAATGTAATATCTCGTGCTTGTTGAAGAATAAGCCACTCATAAGCAATGGCTTGATCAAGGGAACTCAACAATTGGCAAGTGTCCCCATTCAATTTGGAGCTAAGAGAGAGACCATTATGGATGGTCACTTTGTCCGTTCTTTAATCTCCTCTAGTCAATAGGAAGAGGAGGTCCATACAATAATGATCATTGTCTTTTAGATATTGTGGTTTTGTTGCACTTCTGTAAGATTGTATTTTCTTGTAGTTAGAAATTTGTTTTCCTTTTTTGCTGGGGAGGTTGCATTAATGTTATTTTTTGTGGGCTGGTGTTCGTATATCAGATGTTGAGTTGCTGATCATGGACTTAAATTTTCACGTAACTAGTATGATATTTTTGTTTCCTTTTGG